>BMAO01022986.1:0-121922 GCA_019973975.1 Trichonephila clavata | reverse complement strand
AGTTCGCTCGCTTCAACCCAATACACCCCTCCTGCGAGTGATACATTTTTTTTTTTTTCAAACACAAGAACAATATCATAAACACATATACATAATACACATAAAATATAACAAATACAGTGACATAAAAATCATGAGAGTAATGAAATTTTTTCCATTGAATATTGTAACTTTTGTACATTCGTGGCTTTAGTAAGAAAATCTGCAATTAAAACATCAGTTTGAATGTATTCCAATTTTATTGCAGTATCTTCAATTAAATCTTTCACAAAATGAAAACGTAAATTCATATGCCTTGATTTATTTGAAGAACGGGTACCCTTAATCCACTGAATTGCTGCTTGACTATCTGAATTTAAATTTACAGCATTATTTATAAATTGTTTACATTTTAATTCAGTTAACAAATTTACAGTCCAAATTATATCCTTACAAATTTCAGAAATAGAAAATAACTCTGCTTCACATGTTGATAGACTAACACTTCTCTGTTTACGACATTTCCATAAAATTAATGAATTACCAAGTAAGATTACACCACCAGAAAATGATTTTCCATTTTCTGCATTTCCCCAGCTTGCATCTGAACTAGCATTTAAAATACCAAATTCTTTTTCATAAAACAATTTTTTCTCTTTTGTACCCATCAAATATCTTAATACTCTTTTAGCCAAATTATAATGTCTTTTCTCTGGTTTATGATTAAATTGTGATAAATAAGATGTTACAAATGAAATATCAGGGCGAGTTCTATTAGCTAAATACAAAAGTTCACCAATTAATTCCTGATACATAGTAATGTCAATAAATTCATTTGTTGAAGAAAAACTTTTATCTTCCCCTTTCACAATTGGAGTCTTAACACTTTTACAATTTTCTAAATTATATTTAATCAATAATGAATTAATATATTCACACTGAGATAAATAAAATACCATTTTCATGTTTTTCAATTTCCATACCTAAAAACTTATCAGTTTTGTTTTCAACCACTTCAAATACATTTTTAATCTTATTTACAATATCTTCATACATTTTATCATTGTTACAAAAAATAGCTAAATCATCTACATACATACATAATATAAGAACACTTTGATTATCAGTTTTAATAAATACACAATTATCAGAAGCTAATTGTTTTAAACCAAATTTTTCTAATTCACACCTTAATTTCATATACCAGTTTCTACCTGACTGTGGCAAACCATAAATACTCTTTTTCAATTTACAAACTTTGTCATCTCCAATTAATTTCTCATAACCAGGTGGAGGTAACACATACACAGTCTCTTCTAAATCACTATACAAGTAAGCAGTTTTTACATCAAAGAAATTAACATTTAATTTTAATTTAGCTGCAAGTGCAATTAACAATCGAAAAGATTCAATATTTACAACTGGTGAATACGACTCTGAATAATCTATATTTTTAATTTGATTAAAACCAGCTGCTACAAGCCTTGCTTTGTATTTAAAAATTTTCCCAGCATCATTTTGTTTTAAACTATACACCCACTTAGTTTTTTATCAATTTTGATTTTGCAGGTTTTTGTACTACTTCCCATACTTTATGTTTATCTAACGAATCTAATTCATTCTCCATTGCTAATTTCCAATTTTCCCAATTAGCACTATTTTTTGCCTCAAAATAAGAGTTCGGTACATTATCCGTTAAATGAATTGACATCTGCTTAGATTTTAGTCTTTCCGACCTTCTAACAGGGATTTGATTTTGTACATCATTCAACTAAAGTACTGGGAGTTGGATTCTGCCTGTCTGATGCGATGCAGTCTGAAGGGGAATTGAGTTATCATTCTCAATTACCACAGGCTCATTATTTATTTCAAAACTAGACAATACTCTATTTTCTGAATTTTGATTAATTTCGTTTATTTCGGGAGAGATTTCAAAAAACGAGTCAATATCCCATGTTTCATTTTCAATTTCACCTAAATAACTACTACCCTTTAAAGATTCATTGAATTTAACTGATCTCTCTTCAATTACTTTTTGATTTTTAATATCATAAATTCGATATCCCCTCCTTTCTCTAGCATATCCTAGCATAATTCCCCGTCTTCCTGGAACTTCAAATTTATTTCTCAAAACTTTCGGAACGTGAAAATAGGCCACACAGCCAAATTTTTTCAGATAATTTAATTTCGGTTTATTACCTGTCCAAATTTCTAATGGAATTTTTTCTTTCCCTTTTCGTGGTGTTACATTAGATACCTGAGTACTACAATTAATAGCTTCGGCCCAAAATTTTAAAGGAAGCTTACTTTCATATAGTAAAGATCTAGCTCTTTCTAAAAGAACACGGTTCGCTCTTTCTGCTTTACCATTACTTTCACTGTTGTATGGAATAGTTTTTCATGAAATATTCCTGAATTAGCAAGGAAAGTATCTAGTTGCTCATTTACAAATTCTAACCCATTATCAGTTCTCATCTTTTTAATCCTTTTATCAGTTAAATTTTCATATTTAGCTTTAAATTGAGAAAATATATCAAACACTTCATTTTTATTTTTTAAGAAATAAGTAAAGTACATGCCAGAAAAATCATCTACAATTACCATAAAATATTTTGCACCACCATATGATTCGATATTAATTGGACCACACAGGTCGGCATGGAGCAACTCAAGAATTTGTGAACTCTGATTTATTTCAATACTACGATGAGTTTTTCTGGTTACCTTACTTATATCACAAGTTTCACATCTGAAATTATTTACATTATCAATATCAATATAATCTTTCATTTTAAGCATATATTTACAATTTAAATGACATAACCTGTTATGCCAAATTTCATAATTATTAGTAGATTGGTCAGAAAAATAACACTCAGAATTATACACAGGTTCTAATTTTATTTCTAATCTACCATTATTTTTAAATGCTTTTGTTATTAACTTATTATTTTTTATCATATATCAATACACAATTATTATCTGATTTAATCTTACAACCTTTATTCATTAAACATGTTACAGACAGTAAATTACATCTTAATTGAGGAACATAACTGACATTAGTAATTGTCAAATTAATAGAATTACACTGCTTTGTACTCACAGTTTTAGCCGAAACGTTACCTGTTCCTTGACTTACAATTTTGGAATCTTTATCTGCCAAATAAATATCCATATTTTCTGGACTTATTTGCTGAAACCATGCAGGGTCTTTGGCCATATGACAGGATGCTCCACTGTCCAGGATCCAAGTGTTATCACAGACGTTTTCTTCGCGGTTTGAAGCTGTGTAAACTGAATTTGAAGAAGTACCTGGATTTCTTGATGGATTATTTCTTTGGGTCGTTCTGTTTGGCATGTTTTTATTTTTGTAAAAACAATCCTTTGCAATGTGATTTTGCCTTCGGCATATATAGCAAAGCCTCGTTTGTCTTTCATTTTTCTTTCTAGAATAAAATGCTCCAGCATTTATTCCTTCCATGCGATTTTTAGATGGTAAGTTGACGGATGCTTCTTCTTCCCTTAGAATTTGGAGGATTTCATCTAAAGATTTCTCTCGTTGGGTCTTCAAAATTTCCCTAAGGCGTGTGAATTTTTTCTGTCAGTCCTCGAACTGTGTAATACACCAATTCCCTCTGTGAGACTTCTAAGCCGAGGGAGTGACACTTAGTCGAGATGCCCCTCGCTCTTGCAATGTAATCCACCGCGTTTTTCTCCTTTGTTCATGATCAGGTTTTTTGAGTTCATTGCCCGCGTCGATTTTGCGGTCCTCCGTAACTCCGATGAAAGTCCCTCTAATTTTTTTCCCACAGCACTTGGGCGTTGTCCTCTTCCGCAAACTGTAGCGCCTGTTCGTCGGCAAGGGATAGCTTTATATACGAGACGGCGTCAGCATTTCTTTGTTCCCAATCGGAATCCTCCTTACGGCTAAGGTCTTCGGGTTTTTCGTTGATAACCATAGTATCCAATCTTTTCAGGCTCAAAGCAGCCTTCATTTTAAGAGCCCATATAAAATAGTTCGTCCCATTTAAATTGGGGACAGTTATCTTATCCATTTTTGGCAAAAAAGTTCACACAGTTCACTAAGACTATTCACAGTTCATCAACCACGCTCTGCTACCAATTTGTTGTTCTTTTTGTAAAAAATAATTCTTCAGGCCTCTTCTGGACAGCACACTTTATTATGGACAATTAAATAAAACGATTAAGAATTCTGCACACAGCATAAATAATGTTCATAGCACACAGCGTGTAGATCGTGTGGTCCCCGTAGAAGAAGTGCGTTGGATTAAGCGGGAAAAAGAACGCGTGGGCGCATCACACAGATATCCTTACGCCAGAAAAAAATAGTTCGCTCGCTTCAACCCAATAAATTGTAATGAAGCTATGTTTATAAATCGAATTTACAGAATATTCTAATGTTTCACAAAAAAAGTTTTGGCTACAAAGCACTTATTTTTCGTTCACGAAAATGTATTTTAAAATTAGGAATTTCAGCAGAAATGCTCTAAAATGATAAACTTCCTGCAATAGTTACTTTAATTGAAAAAGTCTCAAAATAGATTACTAATCTTAAAACTTAGGATCAAGGCGAAAGGAAATAAAAATTGGATTTGGTGGTTCATTCACGAAAAATAAACAAATAAAACTGTCCCCTCGCAACTGGTGATTTTTAAAAACGCCAACTGCACTTCAGTTAACTCCTACGGGTGGGTATTTTTGGCGTATTTTAATGTGGTAACATGTGACACATCGGTTACAAAATTTGTGACCACACCACCGAAGCTCATTTAAGCTTAATAAATTGTGTTTTGTCATGATGAGTCCCAGTGGCTGAGTGATAGCGAATCGTGCTTCCACGCTGCAGGTCCGGGTTCAATCCTCAGGCTGGCCAAGTCCACTATCCCTTCATCGGGTCAATAAACGAGTAACAAGCTTGCTTGGGAGCTAAACTTTGGGGTTTCGCGTCAGACTGACCACCTGATAGGAACATCTACTCATGCACCTCAGCGCCCAAGGTCACTGAAACTGAGTTGGGCACATCAGGCCTTGACCCTCATAGGCTGTTGCACCACTGAAGTTTCCTTTAGAAAACTTCAGAATTTTCAGTAAAATAAATTTCATAAGCCATTCACAGTAAGAATTGAAAATTAAACACGGTGGTACATTTTTTTCTTTGGCTTTGAAACCACACTTTTACTTTGCATAAAAAATATTAACATACTAGAGAAGGCTAGCGTAGGCTGTTGTAGTATTGCATCCTTTCTTTCACTAGCACACGTTATTACTCGTATAATATTCAATACACGTGTAGAATGTTTCCATTATGTATAATATATATTACAGACTCTTTAAACTTAATGTAGAAATCATTTCCTAGTTTATTAGAAAAAAGATCTTTATGAGGATATGTAATGACTTTAACAGATATATGGAAGATAACTAGCTTCATAATTTCAGATATAAGGAAGATAGTTTTAATACATAAGGAAGACAGCACTGTCATTCACTCAGTGCCGAACTGTGAAGTGGTAGTTTTCTTTTTTGATCTATTGCATGTCGTACAAAAACCGCAACCACAATGTGTGTGTGTGTTTCCAATTATTCTACTTAATACATAGTTCTTTGTAGTGTATTTAACCATCTCCTCCTTGGATCCCCTAAAATAAGACTTATGATTGCAAAGTGGAATTTCAACAGTTCAAGTCTTCATTAGGTGTTTGGGCGATAAAGTTATAGTTAAAAAAAAAGAAGTCGTTTGGCACCTATTATCTCAACAAGAAATATACGAGTTACACTCGTAGTTATAATTCTGAATGATTCCAACAAAAAAGAAGATTTTTCAAAAAGTGGCTAATTTTTTCCCTCTGAATCAGCCCCTCCACAATTTTTTGTAAATGATCAGTCATTGCTGTGCTACCTCATATTCTAAAGAGGCATTTGCAATGACTTTCACACCTCTGTTTGCGAAGGCGTGACACTATGACTCGTTATGGGTATTAATTTTAAAGAAATGCATTCCGATAGCTTATGAGGTATGTCATGTCGCAGGGAGGTCGGCATGGTATGAACTAAAAACAGTCTTTACTGTCACGATACATTAGTTTCGAAAAAAGATAAAGTCCCTAAAGTCGCAAGGAGAGAGAAATAAGCTTTTAGAGGGAGAAAAAATAGTCATTGTCATAAATGACGTGATTTAAGAAGCTCAAATGTGTTTGAAGAACATGTTTTAGGGATTTGGGTATTTACATCTAGAGTTATCTTGCGGAGCGTGACATTTTTTAGCGTGGTTGTGGAGTCAAAAATATTTCTTATTGTGTTATAGTGAATGGCAAAAGCGGAAACATTGATTATTTTATTTGTTTGAAAACATTCGAAGCGAAAGTTAGATATTTATATACATATATAAATATAGTTATCTTGATAGTTATTTTACCCGTAATCATTAACTAACTAAATTCAAGATAATCTCACAAATTGTGCAAACAAATTATTAAAACATAATAATAAAAATGTTAGTGCATCATTTAAAGATAGCTCTGTAATAATAGAAATATTGAACTTAGAATAGAATGAAAAAAAAGTTAATACAAAATTCATTTAACTAAAACGCGTTTTATTATTTCACACTCAATCCATTCAATCAAGTTTACAAAGCGAATCGCAAATAACTTTTATTTATAGCAATTAAAGACGAGCTTGTATTATCTTTAGCACCTCTCTCTGTTCAACTATAATCAAAAATAAGGCTACGGTAGCCTAGTGGTTAAAATCACAAGCTCGTGGCCTGCGTATCGTGAGTTCGAGTCCTTATGCCACAGTGTAGAGGGGCTGATGCCTGTTAAATCTGTCGAGTCCTTTTCGACATCAATGCATCCTAACTTTTTAAATTCAAAATTTTTCTCATCTCACATTCGGATTTCTTTGCTGCAAAAGGATTGCCCAGGTTCTCACCCTACCAACCCCAGACACGAATGTTTTTTCCCAAGTCCTGACTTTTTCCTCCAACTTAAAACTATCCCTATACAAGTAACCTTTATCACTCAAATGTAATTCATAACTTTTATTAATCTCACTAGCTGCATTTAATGAACTTAATAATTAAACTTTAAAAGGAGCAATTTGGAAGCTTATTAAAATCATGCAAAATCTCATGATAGGAGATAAAGGTTCGAAAGAACCAAGTGCTCTCACAAAACCTAATACCAGTACCATTTGATCGAGGTTCACAATTACAAGGTCGGTCACCAATAGCTGGTCACCAATGTCGGTCGTGTATATCTCGTGTTGCTCTCGTGTGCGACGTTAATAAATACTCCTTCGCTCACTAATATTTTTCTTCAGGAGCACTACAGCTATCACAAGCCAAGACTGTCTACGTGAGCCATCTGATCTCTCTAAAATCTCTCATATCTAAGTCCTAAGATCTCTTAACTCTTTAAGATCTCCCCCAATAGAATCAATCCACATGATGGAGGACCTTCCTCTTTTTTGTGTATCTTCAATTTTTGAAAAAGTCACCAATTTAGTTGGGTTTGAGTCATTGTATCTAAAAAGGTGTTCTAGCCATATAATACGGCTAGCCTTTATAACTAACAATATCCGGTTCCTTAAACCCCGCTGTAAATTTCACTATTATGGATAACAAATCGTAATTTGAATAAAAACCTAAAGAATATGCTTCCAAAAGGGTATATTTCTTAAAACACATCTGTAATTCTACACTATTCTAAATTATGAATCCTTTAAATGACAATTTAAAAATGCCAGTTGAATCAAAAATTAATATTTATATTCAAAGGAAAAATTAAGTAGCGTGCAAATCTTTACAATTAAGTACAGTCATACATTTTTTTTAAGAATGTATTTGAAGAAATTATTAGTTCTCAAAGAAATGCATTCAATACATTTTTTTCTAGCTATTTTATACAATTACCAAACATTAATCGGGTATTTCTTTAAAATGTATTCAAATTAAAAATTTTCAGTAAGAAATTTGATTTCCATTAACTAAACTTAAATACACAAACTCATTTCTAATATCTTTAAAATAAAATTAAGCTTTAAATATATCTTCAGTCCATCCTTAATCCACTGGCGTATCATGCATTTCAAGCTCCATTTCATTTCGATTCCGACGAAAAAGAATCCCCCGACACGCATAATCGAGTGTAAAATAATGTAGTTCACCCATCTTCATCGATTAGCGGCATAAGACCTGATTGACATCGAATATCGATTAGAGCAACTAGACAAACTACAAGAATGTCCCAAGTCTTAAATCAGATGCAATACAGTCAGTCGTCAAGACATCCATAAGTATTCATGTACATCTCATTCTAAAAGTGGATTAGAATAGATAAAAATAATCGTGAAAATAAGACATGAATATCATTAAACGCTTGAATGTACCCTTGGCATTGTGCCGCTGATCTAGTGTTCCAAAAAGCAGCGAGTCATGCATAATAAGTTCCAGTGAGAAATCAAGAAGAGTTATGGGAGTAAAGGCGTAAAAGCGGGTATTTTCTTCTCCAAAAATGTTGAATAATTGCTGTCAGCCGCCATATTTTATGCAATTATTCCTGGGTACAAATTTTACCTTGACTGACTCATTTCATAAGAAGCCTTGATAAATATTGTTAGTTACATGATGTTAGGTACTAAGCCGTAATTGTTGAAATACAATTGGGACAATCAACAGCAAAAGACAAGTAATTTGAATGCTATTTGAAGGTAACCTTGAAATAATATAATTATAATGCTTCGCACAAAAAATAGGATAAACAACAAAAAAAATTGAGTGATGGATTTCGTACATATTTTGTTTTTGAATTGCAAAATTTTGCAATTCTGATTTTTTAACTCATGTTCAGAAGCAAAAGGCTCAAAGCATTTTCAGAAGCAAATGACTTTTTGTTATATTTCACGCCCGTTTTGGAATATAAGAAGTTAGAAGATTTAACATGCAAGATTAATTCATTTCTTAAATTGCACGGTATGAAAATTGGTAGAAGAATAATAAAAATCGCAAAAAGAATGAATTTTTAAAATTTCGTAGCAGTTTTCAATAAAATATGAAAATTAACATAATATTCTATTTAAAATATTTTTGAAATGCATTACTGTTCTTAAATCATTTTAAGGACTTTTTTTTAAAAAAAAATTATTTATAATAAATTTTGACCAATTGTTTTTTCAACAAATGTAGAATTTGGAGAAGGAACACCAATTTTGAAACGGGAAATATTTTGAAATTCTTTCTCATGGTTTTTACCAAATTACATTACCATATAAAATCTCTCATTAAAAAGGCTTTTTTGTTTTAGTAAAATAATATTAACAAATAACGAATTTAATAATTGTATAAAAATAATGAATGTTTTACACCCTTTTGGCATTCATTCAATCTCGATACGAACGTTATATGAAGTAATGATTTTTTAAATGTAATTTTTATTCATTTTTTCATTAAATTGTTTCATACATAAAAATTATCCAATGTAATAAATTAAGTTTTATCACTAGCAACGCGTGTTTCATTTAAAAAAAAAATTTACTCAAATTTGTATTTCTAGAGAAAGTTTAAATTAGAATTCGATATACACACAAATACTTCTCTATTGTAGAACGTCATTTTGCTGTATTAAATTTTGACCACTAAAATCTAGATCCTATTTAAAAAATAACGTTTATAAAGCTTACTAAAAACAAAATCGTTACGAATCAATATCTCTGCTATTCATGCAAAAATCTGCAAATATTAAAATTTTTAAAAATATAAATTGCATATTATATATGATAAAGCAAAAAAATATGTATAAAATGTTTTGTAATTCTATATCTATCTATCCATCTATAAAGAATTTACCGTCACAAATATATATAATTTCACTTTCTTTTTCCTTAAATGAAATTCCACAAAATGAAACATTCCCAAAATATAAAGTTTCTAAGATAAAAAAGAACAAACTAACGAAAAAATACGAGAAATAAAAGTGGAAGTAAATTTCTCGATATCTTCAAATATCTTTTTACTTGTCCCCAAAATCTAAAATTTCAATTCACCAAACGAGAGGCAAAATCGAATTATTTTCAAAATTTTCGAACACTTTCTTTAAAACATAAAGAGGAAACAAACTTCTTTCTAGTAACGGATGTGGCAACAATCCAAGTCTCGTTTGGAGCAGATGGAAATAAATAAGAGCTCAGCTGACAGCTATGGAGACGAGCGGAAACACTTTTTTCAGAAAAGCAATCATTTCTTAAGATTTAGAGCTTTTCTTAACGATGCCGGTTTCTTAAAGTATGATCTAGTTTTTGCATACAGGAAGGCATAAGTAAATCCAATTCAGAATCGGTTCATTTTGAATATCGGTATAGCGTGTATAAAAATGAAACTCGTTTAAATCCTTAAAATTTATTCCAAAACTTTCATGAGAGAAAATTTGTATTTTCTTATTAAAATAAACCAAGATAAAGATGAGTATAAATTTGTATTTTCAAATTAAAATAAACCAAGATATATAGATGAATTTCTAGAAATTATATGCTTTAAAAATATTCATCTGAAATATTAAATATTTTTTTTAATCATCTAAGAGCTTCAAAATTTTTAAAATATTGTTTAAGAATAGAACGTTAAAGAAGTTTAATTCCTCATTTAGCGTTTGGAAAATATAAACTAACTGTGCAAACCAAATCAGTATTATATTTTTTGAGATAATACATGGTTTTTTTAAAAACATTTATTAAAAAATAAAGATAATACATTAAATAAGAAATAAAATAAAACATAATAGGCTCAGGTTTTAAGGTATGTCAGATGGATTTTTTACATAACTATTTCATAAAATTTTGGGAACTGAAATTTATATGATGTGTGATGTACATTAATTTTGATAAAAAAAATATTTTTACTTTAGATATTGTTATTTCACGTTAATAATGCAATTTAACTATTTTTCAATGAAATCAATTAAAATTTGCATTTGAGTTACATTTTTTAAAGTGCAGCCCTACTTGCTGATTTTATTTTTTCAGATGAAACTGCATAACATTATTTTGCTGAAGAATTAATTCATTGAAACTTAAAAGAAAATAACAGCTGCCACAATTACAGCTGAAATCACTACAATTAAGAGATTTTTTAAAGAAATTTTATTTTTAAAAAGAAAGTTGTTATCGTAAAATGCTTATTTGTAAAAACTTTGGCTCTTTGATGCAGGTTATATATATATATATATATATATATATATATATTGTATATTTTGTTTCCTCGTTTTGAGGCTAATCAACCATCCCATTTTTTTTATAAGTCACAGATTTGTGGCATTAATTTCTAAGTCGATGGTTATGTTAAAATCTTGCATACAATCAGAAGTTATTACTAGTGAAGCTTAAAAACACATGGAAAGCCATTGAAAACAAATAAACTTCCAGAATTTTCCATCTTGTTACATATACATGTAACGAAACCCCCAGCCCTTTATACGTCAGTTGGGCTAAACTTCCCAACAGGACAACTCAACCCACCTCCTGCATAAGTACTTTGATTGCAATTTCGGTGGACTTAGAAAACATGTGCACGAACGAGACTCTCTCCTGATCGACGTTGAAAAGAAAACTCGTCTCTAGTCATGGCTTGGGGTACCGAACGATTTGCTGAATTCGAATTAAGTATGATATAATAAACGGCTGCCTTTTTCATTACTCAAAAACGTGTAATACATAAACAAGAACCACATTCAAATTTATATATTTTTTAAGTATTTGTTACTAAATAGATCTAATGAATAAATATTAAGTTAGCGGTTGATTCGTCATGCCATTCCATACACCAGAAACCACACATTGCATCATTTTGATTACAAGTACCACAAAAACGACAGTTGAAGCAGAAATGTGTAATAATTGAAATTGATCGCTGGTTCAACTCCTGGAAATAATTAGTATGATTTTCTTGCTAAACGTTTTTGTCTCGATATGTAAACGAAACTTCATACGAAGAAATATCTTAAAACGTTCCGCCAAAAAGCAGTGTAATATATTTTCTTTCAAGCTGCAAACGTTTTCAATAATAAGCAATTACAATTGGGATCGATGCGTTGTTAACCATCGATATATCAACTTTTCGCATCGATATTCTTCTGAAGATTTAAATTTCTAACTACACGTTGTCTCCAAGTACAGTAGCTTTCAATTATATCAGTAACAAATGAGGGTAACTGTAACACATTAAGACAATGTCACATTATTCAACCACAAAATACCACGAAACTTAAGCCATTTGTGTCTCTCGGGCAAGATGGAAGACCTATTGCCTCCAATTACACTTCTAAATTACATTTGCAGATGGGGATACGGGATAAGACAGTGCATGATAAACCACCAACTTCTACCATCAATTCGATCAGTACCATCGGTTAGAGAAAGAAGGCGAAGGAAGGAGTAATAAATGAGGCTCATTCCTGCAATTTCTTTGTCGATCCAAGAAAATAAAGGACTCTAATCGATCTTACTTGAAGAGTAGGGAGCTTCCTCCACCGGTATCCTTAGATAAAAGACCAGTTCTTTTACAATAGGGATTCTAGTGGGGGCTTTTGTATTATGGAGATGGAATAAAAAGCAAAGACAAGTTTGGGTGAGGCTGCAGAAAAATACACACATGGCGACCAGAAACCCTTTTTTAAAGATTAAAATCTCACGGAGTGATTCTTTTTTTCAGAGTGGACAAAGACAACTGGAAATGGTTGTTGGAGATGGAACAATAGATTATAGATAAACAAGCCGCTAAAATAAGTGTGAAGTACCTTGTTCAATGGAACAAGTACAATGCCATTAGATAAATGGATAGAAATGCAACAATCGATAGGATCGTAGAGGTTGTTTCTCCCAGATAAGCTTTTCAAAAGATAACCTAATTTGCTTTAATTACTTTATCCAGCATAATTGAATGGTTTTCATTAATTTTTAGAAACCGCAGAGTGAAATATGGGTTAATTTAATTTGTGCACAAAAGGGCGCGCAGGACTTATTAAAACTCCACCAGCCTTATTAAATATGTCTGGACTTATTTATTTTTAAATTAAAACACTATTCATTGAAACTTTTGTGGATATGTGAACCAACAATGGATATTGGAGCAATTTAGTGAATGTTCATTATGTAAAACATGTTCCAAAGTTCTATAATTTCATATTTATTCACAGTTTGTTGCCTTCTGACACCATTGCAAAATTTCAAAATTAAAAATGATTCGTTTCTTTCAAAACTAAATAATATTTTCTTTAAATCACTTGGTCTCATTTATGCTATTTTTTACACTAGTGTTTTCGAAAAACCTCAAAGGAAAGTAAAACTTAAATAGAAACATAACAGAGTTAATTCATAGGCGTTTGCTAAGTTAAGTTTAGCATATAAATATCAATTCACATTTAAGGAAACAATTCGAATGATTCCTCCAACAAACAATTTTCAAAATAAATGTTATGTCATATAACGTTTTCATGAAAATTTAACTCAGTATAAAAAAAAATCCTTTTATTAGCAATTAAAGAGCTTTCATAAGATTCTTTTGTACACATTTATTTTGAACAAAAGAAATGCAATAAAATAGCCTCTTCATGTTCAATATTTAAAAAAAAATTATATTTTAGAACTACGGGACTTTTTTTAAATATTTTTTTTTACAAAATACATGCAAAATATTTCATAAATAACTCATTTAAACTTGTAAGTTTTCTTATTTTTCAAAATCAAAGCAGAATACTGTTGGCAAAAACTTTACTTTTTATAACTTTTTATACAACGCGCGTCATATCTCTTCCTATATAAAAGAGTTTTTCCGTGATGCTATAATAAGTTTATTTCTTGGTTTAGGTAATAAAAGCAACTGAATCCTTACAACGAAATGGAACAAAACCAAATTTTACAATTTCAGTAATGACTATGAACAGCTGTATAATTTGTACAAAGGTTTGTAAATTGTACAAAGGTAACCCAACTCCTATCTAGTTTTTTTTTTTAAATATGCTTTTGATTAATATTTTAACAAGAAAAAACAAAATGTCTCTTTCCAAAACTTCCTTTTTTTTCATGTTGAAAGGTATTTGATTTTGATAATTATTCTTTGATCGAAATCAAACAAAAAATTTTAAAATGTAAAAGTGTACAATTTTTTTGGGGGGAGGGGAGGAATATTTTGGATAAAATTAAGTGCAACCATATTTTATCAAAGATACTATACTTGCATTACCACAAATAAATTTTAAAACAAAATTAATGTTGCTGTTTATTATTATAAATTTTTAAAAAATTGATAATTTTGGAAGAAACACAGAGAGCAAATATTTCTTCCGTCATACATTTCAGTTAATGCTTTAATATTTTAAAATCATTCTATATAGTAAAAAATAATTTTAAATTTATAGAATTCTTGTAATATAATTTCACGTATCCAGAATACGTCTGCGGCAATTTCAAGGGTATATTTACACTATTACATTACACAACACCTCTACAACAATTCCTAATCAATTCAAATCGGTGATAAATAAAATCCTACTTTTGATATTCTTAACCCTATCTCCAAAACAATAATTACCCCGCCAAAAACCAAGAACTTTTAATCAATACAAAGGAAATTCAATCTGAATGAGACTCTGCTACTGGTTTTTCACACAAATAATGACTCAGAGGTAACTCAGGCGAAAAGAAGAGAAAATAATGGCAACGAAAATGCAATAAAAAAAAGCCCGATCGATATCGACAGATGACTCATCGAGCAAGAATTCCGGTTGAAGGAAAAGTTTTGCGCTTATCCGTAACAATCGTGAACACGCAACAAGTTTTCCCTATTCAGCCAGGTGAATAGCGGGCTTTTTGATGCAAGCCGAGAGAGACTAGGTGAGATACGGTTGGGGTGTTCATGCCGGCTGGCTGCTATCGATCATTATGGGAGCTAGGGTGAAAAGTTTCTCTGTTATAGAATGGCAGTGAAGTATTCGAGAAATAAAGAAAACGGATATTTTTTTAACTCACTCAGCTAAATACATTAGTATTGTAAGAGGTTAAGTAATGAGTAAGAGATTAGGTTCAAATAGTTATTTGGCTTACAATGTTTGGTAAAATAACACGCTTAAAAACTGAAATCGAAAAGAACACTATCATTGAATGAACCATAAAAAGTATTCCGCAAACGATTGAATTATATTTATTCATAAAACTGTTTTCGTTTACTTTTTTTCCTTTTTATGCTTTCGTTTCGTAGCCAGAACTGAAAGAATATCCTTTATTATTGAGAAAGTAGAAACCATAATACTTTAAAGATTTTATCGTTTGTTAAATACAAAACAAGAAAAAAAAATTAACAGAGTTTTTTTTCATACTATTTAAAAAAATTCTTTTCATAAATTAGATCCTGTGCTTTGAAAGTTATTTTACACGCGAACTGATTCAATTCATATTTTTCGCGTGAATCAAACTACTAAGCAATATCGATATGATTATTAGAAAAGGACTGCAGTATAGAGTTGACAACGTTAGTTTATTGTATTTAATTTACTGATTTATTTTTATATTTTAACACATTCTATACCAATGAATATTCTTAGAAAATGTTTCTGCTTATTAAAACACTTAAATGTGTCCCGTTTTAATCAATGCCCATGATTAAAAATGGAATCATTAACAAAAAATGCATAAATAAATTCGCACAATATAAATTTAGAGTTAAAGACAGTTTTATTGATTATGAACTCGCAAAAATAAAAAAATAACCGCAATTAATTACCAAATAATTATGAAATGTTATAATAGTTACGTGGCATAGGTAATATAGGATAATAAATGTACTCTGGCATGAACATATCTGTTTTCCAAAGCAGGACAAAACTGTATGTAGTTAAGAAAAATGTTATAAAAACAGCAATCAGAAGAAAGATCCAAGTTAATTATTGAAAATATTCCAAACTAAAATATGAGTCATTAAATAATTGATTAATGGGTAAAAATAAGACAGATTTTTCTCGCAAATTCATTTTTAAGTTGTCTTAGCCAGAGATTATTGAAGGTTACAAAATTTGAAAAAAAATTCAATTACAATAATGTAAATAAATATAATCATGAATTATACGAGTACAAATAGAATATGGAAAATGTGTGTACAGATATATACTCGATGAAAAAAAATATCCAAGAAAAAAAATTCACATGTAAAATTTGATATCAAAATAATACTTCCAAATGTGTACTTCTCTTGAAATACTTAGTTTAAAAAGCTTTTTTTTAAAAAAAAGGATAACGAAGAATAAATTCATAAACTGAATACAGTGCTGAAGGATTTTTAAATTTAAAGAATTGATATTAATGTAAATCTTGCTATCGAATTTAAAACAGCAATTCATGCTCTAAGGTGTAAAGGTTTCTCTTTTTAATAACAGCAAGACAAGTAATTACTGGAAAGGTGAAAGAAAATGATAGAAATAAGTGGGAAAATAGAAGTATAAAGTTTTATCTAATGATTTCGAAGTTTTTATTTCAGAATTTCCTGCTCCCCCTCCCCTCCTCTATATCGCGAACAGGATGAACTTTCCAGACAAGAATTTAATAGAAAAAAATCAGTGCATCCAGAATTTAAAATAATTTGCATATTAATCTTAAAAGTAGTTTAGATGCTCAAAGAAAAAGAATTTCAGTCTTGTGTTAAACTTATAATTCTTTCACCAGACATGAATTTATTATTCTCGACTAAACCCGAGTTCACAATTCAAACTTTACAAAAAAAGAAAAACCAAACAATTTTTGAAGTTGGATAACATGCACAGCTGCCATTTTTGAATGATTACTCAGATATAAACATTTGCAGTAGAGCTGATTTCATGTATTGAATACCAAATAAACTGAATAAAACAAAACAGCTGCTTTCAAGAGAATCGTTAGTAATATTTCTCTCTGTTATTTAAAAAATAAGAAAAGTTCAAGTTTCTCAAAACATGCTAAGATTTTATTAACGGAATACTTTTTTTAAAAATATTTTATGGTATCCGTCATATATACGTTCGAAACCGTAATTATGAAAGCGTTTTATAAATGAG
The DNA here is from genome assembly GCA_019973975.1 of Trichonephila clavata. Taxonomy (NCBI): domain Eukaryota; kingdom Metazoa; phylum Arthropoda; class Arachnida; order Araneae; family Nephilidae; genus Trichonephila; species Trichonephila clavata. The sequence goes on along the minus strand of BMAO01022986.1, from coordinate 104,847 downwards.
AATATTTTTTTATATATATTTAGTGTCGCATGAATTAGGATATACATACAAAAATTGTTTTAACAACATTACCAGAAAAAAATTAATGCATTTTTTGGCCAAAAAAAAAAAGATGAAGAAAGAACGTCATTTTCAAAAAAACATTCTTCTTTAATGAAAAATGTTTCTATAATAATGTTTTGTTTTTTAAATATACTTTATTATATATAGCTAAGAATTTTGAGATTTGAGAAATTCTCTCTCTCTCACATGTTTTTCAGAGCTGCTATCAATTGAAACAATTAATGGTAGTTTTGTTAAACTTCTCTACTCTGATGTATTAAGATATGAATAAATCTACTTCTAAATTATACATTTTAAAAGCCTATAGTTCAGGCTCTTACTAAATTCTTAGCTATAATAGTCAAAATATCATTAGTATAGAAGTATTTATCAAAAAAGTAGAATGTTTTGAAAAGGTTATTGTTCCTTCATTTTTTGCCACAAAAAATGCCGTTAAATAATATTTCTTTGTAATAATATTCTTAAAACAATTTTATATGTGTATTCTAACTCACTAAATATTGACACTAAATATATATAAATACATATATCAAAACTATACATTCACTTTAACGTTCCTTCAAAATCATGGTTACGAATGTAGTCTGATAAAATCTTTGATTTCAACTTAGATGTACTTAAAAAATGGGGGCTAACGCCCGCTTTATTATGTTTGTAATGCATACCATATTGTTCCTTTTAACTTACAATAATACCAGTACCTTAGTATTAATCGTCACCCGTTAAAAATATTGATGTGAAACGTACCATAAAAATGAATGATGTTGCGAAAAATATAAGTAACTCATTTCCTTTATTTTAACTTAGCCTATCTCACCGTCTTATGAGATTTGAAACAAAGACACAAAAAAACTAAAATCGTCATTCTGGAAAATACATTTCATGCAGCGTGTTAGATGCTGCATGTCCTTGTATTCAACAAACTTGAGGACAATTGAAATTTCTTAGTTCGAAACATCGAGTAAAGGAAACAATAGTTTCATTGTGATAAAAACAACACAACACATGTGAATATATTTTTCTCCTGTTTAAGATTAGTAATGTTTAAAAAAGAATGGTGTGAGTGGGTGTTTTATTTAACCCTTTCAGCAATCAATCATTTTGCCCAAAATATTTTTAAAAAAGGCACATTTTTTTTATTGCGTATAACTAAGCATGATATTTAACAGAATGCGGAAATGGAAGAATTTTATTTTAATTTTCACACTATTTTTTTATTTCATAATTGTGAAACACAAAGAAAACCCCCTAAATATTTGCTTTTTATAATTACATTCATCATCATATGAAGAATGTTTCATATATCCTAAAAGAATTTATCTCATACTTACAAAAAAAATTTATGTTCGTACCTCTTTTTCAAACCAATGAGTATTTCGTGTGAGGATTTGCATATATATATACAAGTATAAATGTACACACAATTTGAAGTATAGTGTTATAGTAAGTCTTACATTGCAATGGAGATAGAGATAATATCTACCTTTTAGGATTATGTTTCCTTTTTGATTTCTTCCCAAGCACAACAAATTTCACATTGCCTGGCCAATCCCTGTTCTTAATCGAATATTTTCAAGAATCTTAATCCCTGTCTTCAATGGAAAATTCCCGCCTTCACCACAAAGAAAATGCCGGATGAGAAGTATTTCACTACCATGGACAAACTGCAATTCTTAAAAAACGTTAACACTAATATAATCTCCCTATACGAATTAAAAATACAGTAGAACGTCGTTTATCCGAACGTTTATTACCCGGAGCGTCAAATATTTGAACCAAAGTCCGGATACGTTTTCGAACAGTGCAATGCTCAACAGTTGTTTCCTGTGAGGACGAAAGTGACGGGAAAACCGAAGGTGAGGGACATTTGGGAGACTTCAGCTGTGTGTGATTTGGTAAATATCTGCGCGGAATATTAGGTCAGTTTGTTTCCAAGTGAGTGGGTGTATACGTGCTCTTTTGTTGAGTTTTGTTGTAGAAATCTGGATGGCATGCGATGCAAAAGACTGGATTTCGAATGCTAATTGATGATGAAATTGTGACTTCCGTGCAAGAATCCGACCATGTCGACGATGAAACGGATGAAGACGTGGACAACAACAACGGAAGTAGCAAATACTGATGCGTTTTCTGCTTTAGAGACAGTAATGGAGTGGTACGTGAGTGAGTGAATATTAACGTCCCATTGTTCAGCTACACGAGGGCTTTTGGGGACGGTCCGAGTAATTTTGAACCATGGTCAAGTGACGCGGATGACACTTGAGCTGGCACCCACCTCTCCTAATTACCACACCACACCAACGGGAGAGCGTTTGAGCTCTCGACAGATTTAACGTGCACCCCTCCCCTACACGGCGGGTCTTCAGTGGTACTAGGATCGAACTCATGACATGCTAGCCATGATCCGATACCTAGACCACTTAGCTACCGCGGCCACATGGAGTGGTACGAACAACAATCAGAGTGCTGTCCTACTCAACTACTGCTGCTGAAGAGAATCAGATACCTTGAATTGAGAAAACGAAGGTGTAACATGGTATAGCGAAAATAAGTGATTATTTTCCCCAATAAAGGTAAAATTGCGACATTTTGCACCTATTTTGCTTTTTCTTCAAGCACGTTTCCCGCATGTGATGATTTTCAATATTTGTATAGTGCCCAGTATCATATACAGCATAGATCGCATTCGGCTTTCTGTTATCCGAACAACTGCGTATCCGAACAATGTCCGGTCCCAACTGATTCGGATAAACGACGTCCTACTGTATGTGCAAATCAAAGAGAGAAGAAAATATCAGTGCCCCAACAGAGTATGGGGAAACCGGTTATGGACCAGTTTCGGTAGCTCTTACGGTGTTAAGGCAAACCAGTTCAGAAGTTAACGTTGCAAATAAAGCAATAATAGGACTATTAGCGACGGACCTCCTAATTTTGAACCTCGGTTAAGTGATCAGGACGACACCCTAACTAGCATACCCTTCTCCAAATTTCCACTCCACGGAGCGGGAGGACTTAAAACTTCTACAGATGTAATGTGCATCGGCGCCCTCTACATGGCGGGTCTTCAATGGTACAAAGACTTGAACTCATGACACGTCGGCCACGAATCCTTGATCATGACCACCAGACTTCCAAGACCAAAAATGGAATGGAAGTTGCTAATTAGAGAATTAATATTTAATATAAACAGCGTGTTAATTTATACTAATGATAAATCATATTCTGATAATTTGTAAAATTTATGAGACAAAAAGCACTGGATAAGGAAGTTGAGGAAGCGAAATAGGTAAAGTTTTAAGATTCATGTCGAGAAAGAAATTCAATCAGCGACAGATTTTTCAGAGAAGGAGATATCGAATGAAATATTTGATACAATGGCATACGAAAATCTGATAAAACTTTAAATTCCGATAAAAATAAGGAGCTATTTACATTTTGGAGTGAAATTTCAAAATGCTGATATTAAATAATGTTTCAAAAAAATTTATACTTGCGTATTTTATGATAATAATTTGCGCGGCTGATTATACTATTCTTTTCAACCATCACATAGCAAGTAAATTGTCGAAAATAAAGCTAAATTATCCACACAAGTACAATGATCTCGAATTTAAATGTGCGTAATTCTTAAAAAAAGATATCACATTCACTTTTTGTGAAAATACTTTCTTATTAGAATCAAAATGCTCATTACCAGCAAAATGGATAGATTATGGAAATCCACAATTTCGTAGATAAGTGTCAAAAAAGTGCATTAACAAGGAATTTTTAAAACTCTTAAAACGTTGGTGCACGTAAACAAGATATTGTATTTTAAGTCTAAACATGGAGAAAATTAAATTTATGATTATTCTAGCGTGATCTGTCTGGTTCGTGATTCGGTATTTTTCTTCAACCAATCATGTGCAATATTTAAATTATGACTCCTTTATCCTGTTTTCAAATTTTGAATTTTTTCATTTCCTGCTCACAGTTCAAATTCCATAATTGAACCAAGACTGAAAAGAAAATTAAATACACGAAGAGATTTCCGATTCGTGACAAATATTCAGAAACTGACACGAATTCAAATATGGTTTAATACGATTTTATTCATTTGGCGATTAATTAGGGTTACACGGCAGACTACTGTCGTCAGCTTCTATGATTTCGGTTAGCATGGATCTACAGCCACACAAGGGTTATTATAGACCAATAGTAATTCATGGGCAGAAATGAGGTACTGATTGATTGATTGATTCTCTAATGACGCGTTTAGAAGCAACCCGAAGGTTAGAGGCGGCGGACCACGTAATTTTGAACCATGGTCCAGTGACAAGGATAACACCCGAAATGACAACCTACTCAGCAAACTTCCACGCCACATCAACATGAGGTGGACTGACGCTACTATCTGTTCAGAATCAACTGCCCCACTTTAGTAACAGCAACTTTTTTGCAACTACTTGCTACTCACACCTCATACATTACGTACCCTCTCTGACTCTTTCAAACGCTCCTCTCTCCTGTCAAACACATAACATCCTGCATTATTGGGAATACAATTGCATACAGTGGCGTAACGTACACCCCAGCACTGCAGAGAGGGCCAGGGACTCTAGGAGGTCCCCAAAATTTGAATGACGCTAAGTACGTATTTGGGCTTGGGGACCAAAACCTAAGTTTGCAGGGGGGGGGGTCCTAATATTCTACATTATGCCACTGATTGCACAACACCACTGATGAAACAACGCCATCTAACTCTTTACATTAGGACTCTTTACATTAGGACTCTTTACATTAGGACTCTTTACATTAGGACTCTTTACATTAGGACTCTTTACATTAGGACTCTTTACATTAGGACTCTTTACATTAGGACTCTTTACATTAGGACTCTTTACATTAGGACTCTTTACATTAGGACTCTTTACATTAGGACTCTTTACATTAGGACTCTTTACATTAGGACTCTCTACCTCTTTACATTAGGACTCTCTCTAACTCTTTACATTAGGACTCCTCTCTAACTCTTTACATTAGGACTCTCTCTCTACCTCTTTACATTAGGACTCTCTCTCTAACTCTTTACATTAGGACTCCTCTCTAACTCTTTACATTAGGACTCCTCTCTAACTCTTTACATTAGGACTCCTCTCTAACTCTTTACATTAGGACTCCTCTCTAACTCTTTACATTAGGACTCCTCTCTAACTCTTTACATTAGGACTCCTCTCTAACTCTTTACATTAGGACTCCTCTCTAACTCTTTACATTAGGACTCCTCTCTAACTCTTTACATTAGGACTCCTCTCTAACTCTTTACATTAGGACTCCTCTCTAACTCTTTACATTAGGACTCCTCTCTAACTCTTTACATTAGGACTCCTCTCTAACTCTTTACATTAGGACTCCTCTCTAACTCTTTACATTAGGACTCCTCTCTAACTCTTTACATTAGGACTCCTCTCTAACTCTTTACATTAGGACTCCTCTCTAACTCTTTACATTAGGACTCCTCTCTAACTCTTTACATTAGGACTCCTCTCTAACTCTTTACATTAGGACTCTCTCTCTAACTCTTTACATTAGGACTCTCTCTCTAACTCTTTACATTAGGACTCTCTCTAACTCTTTACATTAGGACTCTCTCTAACTCTTTACATTAGGACTCTCTCTCTAACTCTTTATACTAGGTTACTCTTTAACATTAGGACTTTGAGAAACGACAGATCTAACGTACATCATCGCCATTACAAAACAAGTCTTTAGAGGCACCATGACTCGAACTCACGACTTCACAGAAATAAATCCAGTTATGAATCTGTTACTCGGCTACCTCGACCAGTAACACCTTAGCTAATATTTCGCTCACCCCATGAAGATTTTAAGGCTCAATTCGATTTAAAATTCAACAGTCCTCGTTATATCTCAAAGCAAAAGACAGACTTTGGGGTGTATGGGCTCAATTCATGACGGTCACATGATGAAGACAAACACGTGTTCTCCATTGAATTCAAAACAGACATCAAAATAATTGTGCTTCTTGTTCTATTTGTGTAAAACTTGAGTGAAATTTTAAATTTTATAATTGGGTAAAAATGCTCAAATGTTATAAAAAAATAAATTTCTTCAAAAAATTTTAATACTAAAAAAAATTATTTTATTACTTTCAACAAAAATGCATTTTGTTTACCTATGAGCAATATTGTTGTTGACAAATTTGTTTTTTTTAAGAGAAAGTTTCTGATAAAAGATCAAAAGTTGGCAACGACGAAGCATTAAACTGATTAGCTGGAAACACATGATTGTTTTTATCGTGTGTATGTGACGTCACATGAGATTTTGAACTGATTGGCTAAAAACACGTGGTTATCATTATCATGTGACTATGACGTCACATGAATTGAGCCCATTGTATATCTTTAGAGGTATGTCATTTCTAACCTATAAAGGTAATACGGTACGATACTCCCCAATTCTAATAACTACCTACATCACGCGTTTCCAAACCCACCACACAACAATGGAATTACGGTCAACTTTTCAATGGTCTAAACTGAGAAGATTGATTACTTTTTTTAGTTTACACTTACAGATACACATTCTCTCTCTCTCTCTCTCTCTCTCTCATTTCTGACTTCTTTCGTAAGTGCATGTTTCATCCATCACTTGTGTAATACTTTGATACTTTTTAAATCTTCTTTTGGACTATTCCTCTCATTCCTATATTTTAAAATATTATTTATTGAAAACTATTGTTGTTTAATATTTTTCAATATAAGACTGTTAAGTCGCAAAAGGTGAACGGTTATTTCCGTCTCACTAGTTTAACCCCATATATTCAGTCCTCAGTTTGAAATTACTTTGACTCGCTAGGATCCTTTTTTTTCGCTTTATTTGACTTTTTTTTTTATCTCTCAACTTTTGTTTCCTTGACGCATTTGCTAATTATTTTTTTTCATATTTTCCTGTATGTATAAAATTTTTTTTAAATATTTAACTGCATGTTTTTTTTTAAATACATGGAATTTTTGGAAGGTTTGAATTTTCCTCTTTTTTTTTTTTGTTGATATAATGAAGTTTTCAAAAATAAATCTGATTTGCGTTTTTATTTCAAGTCCTTAATTTTTATTTTAATTCAGCTGATTAATGTTTTACTATAAAAACTTACGAAAACATTTACATTTAATCCTGAATGCAATGCATAACATTAAATTACTTGCTCCTGCTTAAAGGCAGTCATATTATTGAGATTTTATGGCGCTCGTTCGAAACGATACAATATTAAAACAATTTTTTTAAAGTACTAATACGCCTTAAGATAATATTGAGTACTTAAAGTATAATTATAATCGTTTTAAATTTTATAAACCTTCTTTAAATTTCTCTGTTTTAAACCCACAAATTAATAAGCCGAACATGGAATCTATCCCCAAGCAGAACATTTTCTTATCTTTCTTAAAATATCTTCCGTAACATTACGCAATTTCTTAAAAAAAAAAAAAAAAAAGGGAAAACATAAAACAAATTTCAATTCTGTCGCGACACACATTGCTTCACCTTTCCTGTGTAGACTTCCTCATATCCATTTACCAAATGTGAGATTTTCCCAATTCTAGAAAAAAATATACCTTCGTGTAATCTATGTTAATCCATAAATCACATGTTCCTATATATAACATTTTACTCGCATCACTTATTTTAATGACGTTTCGATTTAAATATCAAAATATTTTTTTACATCATTTTATTTTAAATCGTGTATTTAGGTCAAGAGTATTTCTCAAGACAAATGGTCCGACTCGACTGATAAATTTTCCATACTTCATTTTTTGTAGCCCATCAGTTGAGTATTTATTGCTACAGGCACAGACGGATGGACACACATCATTGAATCCATGCATAGGATATTTTAAGACAAGCAAAATCCGTCTCATCAATATCAAAAGATGTACCTCTTGACACCGATATTGAAAGAAATATTTGTAGTAAAATTAATCCAGAATCAGAATGTGAAATTATATGGCATTCCGTTTGATGGATTATAAAGTTATCTGTCAACTGTGTTAAATGTGCCAGAGAGTATGTTTGAAAGTTGGTTTTAACGCAGTTTTTTTTTTTCTTACATTTTTAACTGAAAAATTTGGATCATTAGATATGCGTTGACTCTGATATGCTCTTTATGTCATTACGAATTCCATGTTTTATGCAAGTTTATATTTATTTTGCTAGTTAATAGTTTTTTTTACCGATTCATATATAGGACATGTAAGGAATCAAAAAACAGTTTATAGAAAAAAATAATTTAAAACAGTTTTTTTTTTTTGCATAATTTTTTTAAATGTTTCAAATATATTTTTCAGATTGTAATGGTTTTAAAAATGCTAGAAAGTCAATTTCACATTTTAATAATAAAATCAAAACCTCAATTTTTTAAATTAAAGCATTACTGCCTCCAAAACTAGAAAAAAAGAATTGTTTATTAACATTGAGAATACGAGATTTGAAATAGTTTATGGTGCAAAAAACAAATGTAAAAAATGTGTTATTTTGGGAAGTTGTTGAATTTCCCATATAAATTGCAAAAAAAGAAAAAAAAACCTATCAACTCTCGTACAGTTTAGCAATCAACATTATACATCGCGTAACTTGTTTATAAAGCAATACATATAAAATTTAAAAAACGTGTTTAATTTTTTACGATGTGAATATTTTCGGTGCTCCCCCCCCCCATTACATATTGATTTATTACTCATTAAGAAAACGATTCAAGGTTATATTTATTTTAAAATGTTTTAGCGCACACACAAATTAAACATCATAAGACAGAAACTTTAAAAAATCACAATCTGAACAAAAAGCAAATAAAAATAAAAGTAACAACGCTCAAATTCTTAAAGCAGGAATTATAAAAATCTTGAAGATAAAATATTTACTTTTAAAATAAGTACCAAAGTATTTTTACATTTTGCAAATATTATTATAAACAATTGCAACAAATTGCAATTTCACTACAGTATAAAAAAATTCTCATCTTCAAATTCGTGATGCATGAAAATAAAACGAGAGAAAATTTATAACCCGTAGAATACCTCCACGTAAAATTTTACGGCATTTTAATTTTAAATTTTCGCAGACGCCCAAAAAAAAGTGAAAAATCGATTGGACCGCGACTATCATTACACTTTCCAAAATTTAAAACTCGCCCATTTTAAAAGAAAAAAAGCTATACATACGTGGGAGAGGAAATCATTATCCAAACTTAAGCAGACACGCTCCAGAATAAGCCTTAATTACGACCCAGTGCTTCGAAATCGAAACATTAATGCGTTTATGCTCAAATATCGCCCTTTAATACTCAGGCAATAAATGTGGGTGCAATTTATATCCCTTTATAATATTCCATTCCTCATTTTTCAAACGCGTCGTTTGGAACTTAGGGGGATGCGGTGGAGGGACGAGAAATGGATTAAGTGAACATCCCATCCCTACCAGCTGTTCAGAAAGGGAGGCACTTGCGTGGTAAAGTGACTTAAAGATCCTGAATTAGAAGCCCGTCTTTTAAAAATTAAAAAAATAAGCAATTTGAGACTTAGAAAAGATTTCCATTGCCAGGCTATTTGAAATATTGGTGTTTAGTGAGCAATTAAGATTCTATTTAGGGGTTCGAAATTGGAAAAAGAACATACTATATAATTCTCGATTCAGAGTCATCAATCTTTTTACTAGTATTGGTTACTAGTTATATTGATGTCGCACGAGATGTGGGTGCCATTAAAGACGATTTCACGCTTTCCGACTTGGGAAAACAGTATTTAGCAAAGAGTAATTGCCTTTGACTGTTATCGATTACCAATAGCAAGAAGGATCATCAATTAATTTAAGGATAATTAATGCGCTTACTTGTATGTTTCTTTTTTCGGAAAGGCATGTTCTAATGGAATGGAAAAAGAATCTACAGATATTTGTGTTTTCCTTAATTATTTGATTTCTAAACTGTGAGAAAACAGACTGATTTATGAAGTGCACTTGAAATAGAGATCTTGGCGAATTCGTCAAGTGAAACTATTTTGTAGCAAATAGTTAACAAAGTAAATGAATTTTTAAAAAATACTATATTTCCTTTCTTTTTTATCTAGTCGCTAAAATATCAGCCTGCAAATTTTTTAAAATAACTGTATATTTTTAGTGACTAGTAGTGTAAAAATCTTTAAGCTAATGTATTCGAAAAATAACAGACAAATTATTAAATTTCGGTGTAATTTTTTTTTTAAGAAAAAGAGGTCATAGAGAAGAAATTAAATTCGAGAAAACGCTTCCTATAATATACACAAATAAAAAGGTAAACTTGCATCTGTAATTTATGTAGTGAATTATGTGCAATTTTATTCACAACATTAACTAAATTATAGTTTAAAAAATTAAAAAACACCCTTTTATAGTTAATCGAACTGAGTTGTAACCAAATCTTATAGTCGCCAAATCTGGAATTTGGATCTGAAATTAGTCGCCACGTGCAGGATGGGATCTGAAAATGGGAAATCGTTAATCCTGATGATCCTGATCAGGACAATGAAACAAAATTATTGTATTGTCATCGGTCCTGGTCAAGTGAGCAAAATTTTGAATTAATCTGACCTTTTAAAGTGGGTAAGAATTGAGTTCAAAGATTCCGTTACATACAAGTGAAGCTTATAAAAAGGGTGTTAAATAAGCTTTAATGTAATGCCTGGAAGTTAAGTATTCAACTTTATATAAGAACAAAGTATGATGTAATGTAGGAACTTTTAAGCATGGTTTTTATGAAAGTTCATACAGAAGAATGTAGCACTATTCCATTGCAAATGATCGTACCATTCAGTAAATAACTAGAAAACTAAAAGCGAGGAAATTTTCTTTATAGCATCAATGTAATTATTTCCTTACACAGCGTAGTGATAGAGTATCAAAAGCTATAACGAGCATTACTTCAGTTTCAAAGGATACACATAAAGTATTTAACAGAAAGACATTTATTTAATTTTAAAATTTAGAAGAAAAATTTTAGAAAATCCTTTTTCATACATTAGGTAAATTATTTTAGATAAGTGGTATAAATGGGGTTTGAAAAAATATGTATAGCAAAAGGTGAGTATAATACAATTTCTTACTCACCCTTTCTAGTTTCGGCAAGCCTTGAGAATTTGAATCAAATGAGAATCTTTCATCATATAAGATACTAGAAATCTACATATGTATAACTAATTCTTATGGATAATTTAAATTAGCCATAAAACTGATTTCGATAAGAGAAATAATTATAAGCACTTGAAAGGATTTTTCATACACGGAAATAATTTATAAACGCAAAGATTACAATCCATTTCCATATTTGCTAAGTAATAAACGGTATTTTTGCGGGAATTTTGAACTGTCGGACTTTTCTACAATGCATTAATTGAATCAGATAGTTCCTGCATAAATCCTTAATAAAATAGTCTACACTTTTACCCAAAAAGTACAATCTGAATTACGAAAAAATGCACTTTTACACAATGTGTAAATGCCGATTAAACCCTCGTTATATGTTTAATGCATAGGTTCTCAACGTGGGCGATAACGCCCCCTTGTGGGCGTTTGAGGCTTTCAGGGGGGCAGTAAAAGAGCTAGAGAAAATTAGCGGACGTTCAGATGGCACGGAGAGGCTTGGGCAAATCAACGAAAAAAAAGACTTGAAAAACACGTTGATTATGTACTAACAAAAGTAAACTTTAATACTGTTTACTTATGTTGATTGTTAAATCATTTCTATATCACATGTAAGAAAATTCACATATTTCGGTAGTTCGGGAAGTGGATGAAAAACTTGAAAATTACACTACATTCAGACCTACATTAAATCGAATGATATAGCGTATTTTAATTTCTGTAGTGCACGTGTTGTCTTTGTCTGTAAGAAGTAGGAAACATGTTTCGTCCACTGCATTTCATTACGTATATTACACAAGAAACATAATTAAATATGTTAACCAGTAATTAACGTGATTCATTAAAGGCTGAAACTGTCAATTTATATTTACTTTGAAATCAATAGTTTATTATGAATTGCTTCATATAATCAAAACCCCTGCCTGTCTTTATAACACGTAAGTTAAAACTTTTATTCCACTCTTTTAAATGAAGTAGAAATTCACAATATATCCTACCTATGACTAAAATATATAATATTACACAATTAAATATATTTGTGGCAATAGATATTTCAGATTCGCAAGTAAAAAAATTGGGGCTTTAGAAAAAAATGAAATTAAAAGATATATTCTTTTAGTAATATATTTTTTAAAACTTAACGCTTGTTTTCACCATGTATTATGTACACTCTTATTTATCTAGAGTAGGAAGGGGTGGTATCGAAATATTTACTAGATAAGGGGGTGCCAGTTCAAAAAAGGTTGGGAACCTATGGTTTAATGGAATTGAGTTTCAGGAATTATAAAATTCGGATGCGTAACAGATTCTAATTGAATTATGCGATTTCGAATGAAAATAACATAATATGAATTTACTTTAATGGAACATATACAGTCTAAGTATTATCTGACGATTCATATATATATATTCTTTTTTTTTTCTTTCATAAATCATTTAACAAAATAATTTAAACTCTGGATCATCGGAAAAAATTCGCTTATTTACAAAGATTCATTTTGGAAAGAGCGTGCAGTATCCAAACTTACAATTATTTTATAACGAGATATTTAGTAAAGAGAATGGTTTTTCAATTCATCTAAAATTATGTGTGCATACGTCAGAACTATAAGTCACTTTTCCTTACACACCCCTTCTTTCATGGGAGGGTGGTTCGGAATATAGATTTTTTTCCCCGAAGAAAAATCAAATTATGACATCGCTTTTAATCGCAGTCATTAAGCGTATGTCATAAACGGGAGGGGGTAAGAACTAACCCCTCTAGCACTCCCACCCCCAACAGTCTAATGAGGCATTTTATCAACCGCGGGCGATCAGACTGCTCTTCCTCCCTCTCCCCTTTGGCCTCTAGCCACTTCATTGACTGGAATAGAAAAGCTGGGAAAATCAAGTAATTATTGTACTTCTCGTTTACTACAAAATAATCAGATATGAAAATGTCAATATATTGACTAATATGTTGCGGGATGTTGAAGGGGAAAAAATGGAAACTAACTAATGTTATATAGAAAAGGCTACATTAGACATTCATAGTAATTAAGTTCATTAAGAGTTGTTAGTTATATTAGACTATTTCAAATACTGTTTATTGATGGTGGCAAAATATTTATCTGCATTAAGTATTCTTTATTTGTATTTATATTGATTTCTATTTAGATTAAAGTAATAATAAAAGAATTGGATTACTGGTGAAAATTTAAGCTAAAAAATCATTTTAGACTAATAATACAAACATTTGCGATATCTCATTTTCCTAAGTTGTAGTCAAATAAGGAAGACGAATATTTAAGCTGATATCTAACTTTCATATTTCCATATTATACCAAATGAGAATACGATAGATTTTATATCATAAGCAATTATTCTGCATGGCGGTATTTCAAGAAATAGAACTCGAATTCGTACAACTTTGAATAGTAAATCACAATCTTAATAATTAGACTACAAAAAATTCTTCCTTTACATTATAACACTTATGGTAGCTAGCGTTGTGTTGAATGACTTTAATACTAACAATCTCAGAGTATTATTACAGAGTAACAATCTCAATGTTCAATATTATTCAATAACATTCCATTAGCAGAAAAATAATTACTCCCTCTAACTTTGCAAGATTTGAAAATCAGTTATATTTTGTGAAACTAAGGGTTACGTCTAAGTTAACAGCAATCAAGATAGTGATTCTGAATCCCAATAAGATGAATACATTTGACTGATACTTTTATCGTCAAATTTCATTCATAATTAAAAAATCTAGAATTAAGATTTTTCACAATTGGTGTCTATTATCAATTAATCTACATAACGAGATTATACTTGATTCAAGAATTGACAAGAAAATTTCGTAATATTTTGCTTTCATAAACAATATATTAATCAGAACTTCAAATATACCGTAAAATTCGGCGTATAACGTGCGCCTAGACTTTCAAGTTGCATTTTTTTTTAATTTTTAGGTATATTCGCCGTATAACGCGCATCTTTTTTTTTACGAAGAGACCTGATATGTTTGTATGTTATCCTCGTGTGATGTGTGTTCGTGTGTAATACTTTGAATAAATGTTTTATGTTTTGAAGACATCCCAAGCTTTTGAAAAAATAGTGTGCTTCTAGAATTACAACTCCTTAAGTTCATACGGTACGTCACTTCATTTAAGTAAAAAGTATACCGATACATGAAATTAACTTTTTTTTATGCTCATCTCCTTGTATTTATTCGAGTTATAACTTTTTTATACCCATCGTATAACATGCACCCGTTAATTTCGATATTATTTTTTGTGTTAAAAGTGCGCGTTACACGCCGGATTTTACGCGGTAACTCTTTTCCTTTAATTTTACAATTATATACAGTGGCGTAGCGGAGACTATTAGGGCGCCCTGCAAAATCAGGTTTGGGGCCCCAAGCCGACGTATCTTACAATGGGTACGTTGTTGGCATCAGTCAGGCTTTGGGCACCCTAGAATCCTGCCCCCCCCCAAGCAATACGGGGGTATATCCAATCATTCCAATTAATATTGCATCTCTTTCCCCCAATTAATAAGTATCCAAATAAAGTAACAAATTAAATGTTAGTGATTAAAATTCGTAATAATTTTTTAACTATAATAGTTCACATCTTGTCTAAAACAGTAATATCAATCACCAATTCTTTAAACAACCTATACCCAAGGTCGAATTATCCATCATGCTAAAACCACAGTGAATAGAATTTCTTGAACACTTCGAGGAATGTTTTCCTGCATAGCTTAATATATTGCTGAGCAGCTTCTGAAATATTCCAGAGCCTTAATATCAGACAAAGATCGATGAGATCCTGGTAATGTTCCGATTAAACAAATTCGCTATTTTTGTGATTAAATATGTTATATAATGAAAGAAAAGATAACTAGCAGGAAAAAAAATATTTAATACAATTGAGTTTATTTTCTCTTCTTCGGATGCGGAAATTGATCGAAACGAAGCCTTATCAACTATTAGATGGGGAAAAAAAAACATTTAAACTTCGTTGGTAAAAGGTTGGTGAACTTGATCGTAACTATTTCGATCAAGGAAGTTTTGTCATTTAGTTCGTTGGGTTATTGAACAAACGCTTTGTTATCGCTACAAGCGTGTAAGTATTTACTAGTTTATTTCAAAAACAAAGCCCAGCATTTACTTCAATAACAAACCACCAAGTCAGATCGTCTATTTTTATCATTCACGAACTTAATGCGACTATTTTTAACCAATTGGCTTCTACCAAGAAATTCAGTTTCGGGGAATATAAGAACATTCATCTTTGCAAGGCCTGAATACTGCTCTTGTTTAGCAACTACTTTCACACACAAGGGCAAACATTTTTTTTATTATTTTAAGAAACTCGTTAATGAAGGCAAATTTCTGGCCCAGTTAAAGTTATATTTGAGTGTTTCAAATATTTTCTGAATGAATATTCTGAGAATTCTTAATTTGCTATTTTAAGTTTGCTTTAATATTGTAGAAATATTAACTCGACGACAATTAACAAATAGATAAATGTTAAAATATGTAGAAAAAGCCAGTTTCACTGATTAATATTTCCTTTGAGTTTCCTCTTTAAGGTTATTGTAAAACAAATCGATTTTAAAAAAAGATTACGAAACAAAATTCATGAATCAAGTGAAACTTTTTTAAATGATTGTAAAACGCAAATAAATTTCCTTGCAATTGAAAATCCAAGGTGAAGTTGCTCCCAATTTGCAGTTAACTTGCATATCAGAAATGACGTTTTCTAAGATAAAGTGTGTTTTCTAAAATGCCAGGTAACTAACACAAAATTAGTAACTTTCTTAAAGACTATTTAACCTGCAAGATTATTGCGTTCGACAGACCGCATATTAATTACCTTTAGAATCTTTTGTCAAATTTAAAGGAAATATTCATAATGATTGCATACAGTGTTCAATATAATCTACACATACGTAACTTTACCTTAAAATGACCTTTTATACACCATGAAAAAACAGGGGAGGTTTATTTATAACTGATGTGTTCAGGAATGATAACTCGAATAGCATTAAACACTCTTTTTACAAGTAGCTGATTACTCCCTTTTAGTACTAATACCAAAGAATAAGTGAAGATAAATGTTTTCAATAAGACTATCAATACAATGATTCTAGCAATATTGCAAATTTCAACAAGAATACAACTTCAAAGCTGAAAATTACACACATACCGTATATTCTTTTACATTTGAGCAACTGAAGAAAGCAATATTTCGGTATCTCTTTATTTATATGTATTAAAAAGTACAGGGGTCTAGTTTGGTGTATTCATACCATTTGCACATTTTTCATACAGAAAAGAGTGCTTTTGAAAACTAATCAATAAGGCCCCTTAACATTAGCATAAATATCAAAGCTAATTTCGCTCAGAAAGTAGGGGGAAAAACTTTACCCCGATAAAGCATGCGCATATATTCTATCGCCAAATGAACTAGAGAGAATGTCTAGTCCCCCCCTGGGAGCTAGCGGCTAGCCCAGATTTAATTTCGCAATCACAAAGCATATCGAACAGTTCGTTGTCATGGCAACGAAAAGGATTTCTATTCCGTTACTCGGTTGCAAAAGCTGGATGTGATGTTATGTCGGACCTTTAAGTGAAAAAAAGGCGCGCAAGAAGCTTTGGAACAAAAACAAAAAAAAATACAGTTGTGATGTTGATCCAAAAATAGCAAGCTTTACCTTAAGAGTTTGGGATTTTACAGATAGACTTTTATGCACTCAGGTTTCAAGGTTTTAGTTGCATGATATTTTGTTACTATTTGTGGTATACTTGCAGTACAGAGATTCCATAACCATATTCAAAAATTTAATTTTTAAAAGGAAAATTTCTTGAAATTTTATCGAACAAAAATATAACAAATCAGTATAAATTCAGCTTGAATATTTTATGTGTTAACGTTTTTTTTAACCCAGCATACTTTTAACACCCTTTTATAAACTTCACTTGTATATGCAACAGAATTTTTAAACTCAATATTTTTACCCACTTTAAAAGGTCAGATTAATTTGAAATTTCGCTCACTTGTCCAGAACGATGACAATACAATAATTTATTAATTTTGTTCTAATGTCCTAATCAGGATCATCAAGGCTAACGATTTCCCATTTTCAGATCCCATCCCGCATCTGGCGATCAATACAAAATCCCATTTCCAGATTTGACGACTAATTCCAGATCCCATTTCCAGGTTTGGCGACTAATTCCAGATTTGGCGACTAAAGATTAAGTAACAACTTAGTTCGATTGGCTATAAAAAGGTGTTTTTTAGTTTTTTTTAAAACTAATTTATCAGAACTACTTTTGGAGGAAAATAAATTGCGCAGAAATAGTTGAGAGTTTTTTAATATGGTGAAAAGCAAACTATAGTTTTCAATAGGAAAAATTTGTGATATTCACACACACACACGATGGTCTTAAGTCTTTTTACAAATTTAGAATCTTTAATAAAAGGTGAATTTCTGAGCATACTTATAAAAGCCTTAAGTGAGAATGCATTATATCTTAACTTCAAGTTGGATACCAGGGAAAAAATTAATAAAGTCATCCAGTCTTTAGAAAAAACATTTGTGTGCAATTTAATGTAAATTTTTTGTTTATACACAATACTTGATAGTCATGCATTGTTCCCCTTAAATATTAGGGAATTTAACCGAGGGTTGTGTTCATTTTCATAGCTACAAACCTTTGGTATTCTAGTTTCTGACAGAGAAAAGTAAAAGATTATAAAAAAAATAGAATTATTCTTTTGTTATATGCTATTACAAGATATTTGTTATATGCTATTATGCGATTTCACTGAAATTGTTTAACAAATAAAAGATAATTTTAAATTTATTGCATTGTATAGATTTTCACGTTACTTGCTTTTAAAAGTTTAACATTGCAGAACTTTTATTGTTGTACATGTTATTAAAAAGTTTTCAAATATTGCTATATACGTGAATTCAACAGTCATAAAAGAAATATTTAAGCTATAAAACAATTTTAATGTTATACGCATTCCAAAAATAAGCTTACCATTTAAATTCAAATTTGAATATTTTAGTACAAAAATAGACTTAATTTTCATGTGTGTATGAAATGATATTCCAATTCACTCACAATTCATATTATATAGAATAACATTTCTGCCGCCACGTCGGCGACTTCAAATATAACTATTGAACTCTGTCATTATGGCGACAATAGTGTCACGCAAGTGGCAACACATACTTTTGTCCACAGCACGAAATGCGGAAAATCAAACACAATGTATAACATTATATTGATTGATATAAAATGTTTCCAATGCGAATTGAGAAACTGACTACCTTAAAACAAAAAGACTGTGCAGTATCTCTCAAAGCAGGCTTTTAAATTATAACATTTCATTCTGAAAAAGAGTTATAAAAATTTAAATTATGACGAATTCAAAATTGAGAACTTAAAAGAAATTTTTTTTAAAAAAAATATCTTAACACGTACTATTATATCTCTGTTGAATGAAAAAATTCTTTTGAATTGATTAAGATATTGTAATTGATATGTACGCCTTTTTGGGTCCCTTGTGTGATTAACCTAAAATCTTCTGTAAAATAAATGGACAACTCAAAACTTTAAAAAAAAAATTAAAATCAGAGCAAGCGTATTATCGCAACCGTATTGGTGGCATTATATGAAACGAAGCACACGGTTGCCGATTCAACGCGTTCGACACATGCAAAATAGGGGTGCACTTTGGCGAGTTAATCTTGAACGTTGGGATTGTTGCGGCAGTACGTAACTACCTTAAAATCTTAATGTACACTAGAACGTCGCTTATCCGAACATTTATTATCCGGAGCGTCAAATATCCGGACTTTGGTCCGGATACGTTTTCAAACAGTGCAATGCTCAACAGTTGCTTCGCGTGAAGCCAAAAGTGACCGGAAAACCCAAGGTGAGGAGTATTTGGGAAATTTCAGTTGTGTGAAACATCTGCGCGGAATATTAGGTCAATTTGTTTCCAAGTGAGGGGGTGTATACATGCTCTTTTGTTGTTCAACAATCAGTTCGAGCAACAAACAGAGTGCTGTCCAACTCATATACTGCTGCTGAAGAGAATTAGAGACCTTGCAGCTAAAAAACGAAGGTGTACAATGGTACAGCGAAAAATAAGTGATTATTTTCCACAATAAAGATAAAATTGCGACATTCTGCACCTATTTTGCTTTTTCTTCAAACACGTTTCCCGCATGTGATGATTTTCAATATTCGTATAGTGTCCAGTTTCATATACGCATGGATCACATTCGGTTTTCAATTATCCGAACAATGACATATCCGAACGGTGTCCAGTCCCAATTTATTCGGATTAACGACGTTCTACTGTATGATAAAATCAAATAGTGAATGTGCAGTAGGAATTTTTCCAACGATTTCTTTTGGATCATTTTTCCTATTATTGCTTAGCATAATTGTATGTGGTGTGTATGTAAACTCTTCTTTTCCCATGCTATTTAGAGCTAACAATCCGATTTGAATCCACACCTTAGGTAAAGAAAAATTGTGCCACAGTGAGTGTTATATTAACATCTCTATTTGGCAACGCGAGGGCGAATAGCGACGGTCAAATTGCACCAGACGCTCATTTCTGCTTTTGGACTTCTATAGTATACAAGGATATTATTTCATCAAGTTGTCGATATATAAATGTACGTTTAACATAGGATCTAATCCAAATTCTCAATTAAGACGCAAAAAAAACCCCTCTTTTCATAGTCTTTTAAATTTAATAATTTACATTTGTTTTATAAATTGTGTCCAATGCTTAGTTAATAATTTATTTACATTAAAAAAACATATGGCAAAATTAATTTCAAAGTTATTTAAGAGAAGCTGTATACTTTGTGCTTTTCCACAGACTGAATAGATCGAGAGGCAAATTAGAAACCAACAAATACATTTTTTTAATTTTTGAGAAGAAAAACAATTAAACAATTCATATTTAATAGATGAACCAATTTAAAATGAAAAATTCATTAAAATAAAATATGCATATGTTTAGCCCCCTTGCACCAACATAAAATACCATACATTCCAAGGAATTTCGAAGTCAAAATACTCGGTGTCAACAATCCGAATAAATGAATTCAAAAAATTTATATTTCACAGCTTCTTCAATGTCCTTCACGCTATCATTTTCACTATGGCAAGGACATATTTCTTTAACAAGAAAATGAAATTTAATATGTAAATGACATGTCGTGACCTTGAATACTCGAGATATAAAAATACATCGAGAGCCGACGCCCGTATATCAAGTGTATTAAAAAAAATAAAACCTTCTTTACTATTTTAGATCTTTTCATGATCATTTCAGTTCGGACATTCAACTTTCTTGTGTGTTGCCAAGCGTCAAGACGAAAAATTCCAATAAGGCAACTCACTTTTAAAACTGCCCTCGTGTGACGTCACGCGCCACTGACCAATGAGAACATCTATTTCTCCGGAAAACGAATGGATGCACCTCTAATGGATTGCGCGCGTCTTGGAATTTTGAAACAAACTGCCCAAAATTGATGAAGAAAACTGATAAATGCTTTATTTTCGCAACAAAATTGTGAACCGAGTTACTGTTCATTCAGATTTGCGTGCTCAGAAATATTATGGAGTAATTTTAAAAATACTCAAGTGTTTATTAAGTTCTGATAAACAGGTTGTTACTTACTATGTATGTCAAGAATTGAAAGGAATAATGACCACATTTTATAGATATTATATTTTTCTACGCGACTCAAAAGTTTTTTCAAAGTCTGTAGTTGTAGTCAATATTTCCTGTAACTGTTTATAAATTTGAGAAATAAATTTAAAAAATTGCAAATTTCTAGTGTAAATTAATTTTTGATATCCAGTATCTCCTAAACGCGTTGCAACATATAATGTGCGAGTCTTATCATTACTATTATTCAACCCCAAAAGAAAATCGCTATTTTGATGCCGGTGACAAGGAAAACTAAATGAAAGCGAGCCAAAGAAAATTGCCATCGTCGGCAAAGAAAATTAGTGATTGTGATCGGTTTGATTTTCATTATTATTTTTCGCGGCATTTTTTAAGAATAAACTGACTATGGTTTTGGATAGCACAACTAGGCACATCCCAAATGAAAAAATTGCAATTAAGTTATTTCCTGATAAATGAATCATTCATAAATATAACTGATTCCTCCCCCCCCCCCCTCCAGTAATTTTGAAAGACAATCCTGCCATACATCAAGATCAAATTTTATCTTTTGATTCAAATTTGATCTTTAACATTTTTGGTACTTACGTATCATCGCAATAATCGCCAACTCTATTAGCTAGCCAAGTTGGCAGCCGCGAATTCCTATGAGTCGTGCCCGCTGAATTGGCAACCAAGTGCTTCGTTTCATATAATGTCACCAATAGATTGCGATGATACACATAAGTACCGTATTTTTTATTTTATGTAGTTTGATAAAAATTAACCTGCTAATATATTACACATAATGGAACCTCTTTTTCTTTTAATATTCTGAATCCATATTCCTATTTTTGACGATAATTAGCGACGGACAACTCCGAGCTAAAAATTTTACAAGAAAAAAAATAATAAAAATCTTATTTGTACGGTGGATATATAACACTAAAGAGAATTGATGCAGTGATATTTGAAACGCATAAATTTGCTTTAAATAGCATTAACACTAAGTAACAGATGAAATTAAGTAATGCATTCATACAAAAAAAACTTACCTCATTCAGCATAAAAACAAACACATGCTTACCTGGAAAGAAAAGAAAACACAATCAAGAAACAATATAAGAAATACAACTATATAAAATGGAATTTGAATACATGAAAAATTAAATTTTTTCGGATCATTTATTTTCATAGTAAAATTAGAAAAATTTATTTATTAACAAGAAATTAAAGATAACTAATAAATTTTAAGCAAAAGTAATAAAAAAAAAGATATTTTAGGTGAACAACACTAATATCCATCGAATCACGTAAAAATAATTTGAGACTTTCAGTTGTTTGAAGAAACTTAAAATATTTTCTTAAAGTAAAATTTTATGCGCAGTTCAGAAAATTTTTTAAAAAATTAACACTCTTCTTTTTTTAGAGGTTAACGACTGAATTCATTTTGTTTCGGATTTTTAATTTTTAAGTAAAACAAATATTATGGCATGAATTCCCAAATCATTCAAAAATTCAAGATCCATATAAAAAGATTTTAATACTACAGTTCGTATGTATTTGTAACAGAAAATTTAATTTTATTGATGTTGCAATTGATCCGTACACTTAGGTCATTGTCAAAATTTTAAGATTTAAATAGAAGGGGAAAATGTTAAGAACACACAATTTAAGATCAAAATACCACCATGATTTTTTTTCTTTCTGACCCGCATTTACAAAATTTATAATGCTTCAGTTTGAACATAAGAAAAAAAATTTTAAATCCGTATCTTTATTTAGCAACCAAAAACAACCAAATACATGTCATCCTTTATGAATAAGAGCAGCACGTATATAGTAATGTTTGTGACATTTCCTACCGCAAAAAAAGACAATCATCTTTACCATATTCTAAATTTAAATGTAAATGTAAATATGTATAGAAGGTCAGTTTTCTATATTTCACCGACATACATACGAAAAGCAGGTCGTCCTTCTAGAGTAAGCACGTGGATGACGATAATCAAGGAACAAGACCACAGAAAGTAGTCAAACGAAGAGCAAATATAGAAGAGGAAGCAAATTTAATCTCAACCTTTGAATCGAACAAATAAAAACATCTCGGAAAAATAAAAACAGAATCGAAATGACGGATTGTTTCCGAACGTCCAACTTCACGCGAACAGACTCAGACAGGGAGGTTCTCGTTCACGCACTCAAGCGGTTCGTGTACAAATGCCACAAAAAAGGTCACAGAAAGGGTTTCGGAGGCAGTCACCGTGAACTTGCAGAGAACAGAAAACAAAACGCAGGATAAAACTTCACGAGAGAGAAGATCTCATCTCAATCCTGTCTCTCTTTCTCTCTGTGGCACGCTATGATGAAGGTTGCTTGCCTCTTGGTGGTCCCCAGTTCGTCAACAATGCAACTCTCAGTGCAGTTTAGCATTGGCCGGGGTTGAGATGTTCCAGCCTTCTTTGAAAGACAACAAACCACAGTTCCTGAGAGAGTAAACAATTTAGGGAATAAAGATGACTAAAGGGTCAGTAAATAGTGAAGGAGTTTATTAAACAAAAATGTCGTCAAGCAAGGAAATAGCCGTGAGAGGATTATGAACCCTAAAACTTTTGATACCAATGACACCACAACAGAAAACAATGAATGTTACGCACTGAAATATGCAATGCACCGCTTTATGTATTTCATATTTAGTTGTGTGTCATTTGTTTACATCAAATTTTTCCATTTAAATTTTCAATGCTTGGCTTCCATTAAAAAAATTTTACAAAATAAGATAATTGGATTTTCATTTAGATCATTAAAAAGAAAATTAAATTTCTAAGCTGATACAAACAAATTTTCGAAGGTAATAAGTTCAACTGTCATATCCTATATCGTACTATAATTAAACATGCATTGTATAATGTGCAGATTATATATCATTTTTACATATGCATCATCTATGGATGAGTAAGTAAAAGTATGATTTTATGGAGCAAAAGTATCATCTATAGCAGGGGTGGCCAACCCGCGGCAAGCGTGCTACATTGTAGCACGGCAGAAATAAAACAGTGGCACGCGAAGACATTGAAAAATTTAAAAACGTAATAGTATTTTTTTTTACAATTTTATTGAAATTGGTTACTTTAGACAAAAGAAGTATCCCTCAAATTTATTATAAATTAATTTACTTGAATTACAATAGAAAATTATCGTGCAGAGAATACTTCATTGTTGTGTGCGTCGGCTCTCCAAGATTTTGGAATCTGCGGGGGCGTATCTCAAAATATCTGGAAGTGAACCCAGTGAACTGCCCAGTGCGTGCGTACTTGCTTCTCAAGAATGAATATTGGTTATGGAATTTAGCTTTTCTTACCAATATTTTAGGGCATTTAAATAATTTCTTTTTCTTTTTCCATAATCGATCACGTTTCTTCTTTTGTAAACAGGCCTTTTTTTTTTTTTTTTTTTTTTGAAGTCTAAAACTTAAGTTAGCACTTTTGTCTTTTTATATTTTTAAATTACCACTACTTAGACTTACATGAAAAAAATGCCTTGTTTCCTTAAAAATCCAATAATAAGCCTATAAGTAACTTTTCGTATTCTTTTTGCTTGTTTGAAAAGTTTGGAAATGGCATTATACATTTTACAACTTCCCATAAAGAACAGTATTACAACAAATTTTATAAAAATATTCAAATTATAAAAATGAAAAAATTAGTATTATCCTTTTAAATCCAATGATGACTATTTTCAAATAATTCTTAATATATTCTTTAAAATTATTAAACTACTACCTACAATGACATCTTCAAAAAAACAAATATTGATATCAACAATGAACACATTTTTCTGTTATAGTAAAGCATTAAATGCGTTTTGCTTTGTTCTCATTGTATTACTTTTAAAATTTGACATTTATTGAATACTTGATAGTCTGAAGATTCAATGCATTTCATTCAAATAAAATAAAAAACAGGATTTAAACAAAAAACATTTTTAACAGCATTAATTTTGATGCAAAAAAAAAGAAAGAAAATTGCTTGCTAGCTCATACATTTGGTAATTCACAACTAAAACGACCAAATTCTTGATATAGAAAATATAGCTTTGACTAATAACGAAAATTTGAAAATAAGCATTTTAAACAGACTAATTTAAACAAGTTTTCGTCATTCGAAAAACAATGTCTAATTTTTTTCTTTTCATTTCCATATAAAAAAAAAACTAAATTTCCAGATTCCGATTCAGAACTTAATTTCCAGATCTGAAATTAGTCGCCAGATGCGGGATGGGATCCGAAAATGGGAAATCGTTAATCCCGGTGATCTTGATCAGGACAATGGAACAAAATTATTAAATTATTGTATAGTCATCGGTCCTGGACAAGAGAGAAAAATTTCGAATTAATCTGACCTTTACTGTGGGTCAGAATCTGACTCAAAGTGGGTAACAATTGAGTTAAAAGATTCCGTTACTTACAAGTGAAGCTTATAAAAGGGTGTTAAAAATATCTTTTATGTTATCTAAGGCATAATTGCTTCTACTTTTAAAAAAGATCATGAACTGGAATGAAAAACCGTTATAATTAAAATTATATTTTTGCTATTAAATATATTATATATAATACGAGCCTCATTACTATTTTGTATATCATTTAAATTTAAAAAATACATACTTTGAAATATTTTTAATCAATGTTTTAAAAAATAAATAATTCATATACTACACAATTTTTTAAAATGGCCTTTTAAATGTAGCTGAATATTTCACCGTATTTTATCTCGAAAAAAGTTTTGAAAACCCTTAAACAAAAAAAAAAATATTCGTAAAATGAAAAAATAGGCACAAAGACCTCCTACACAAATTTTCGAGTAAAATGTTTAAAAACGCAAACACTCGAAAAACCTGAATGAAAAATACTACAATTAATGAAGAACTGAACTTTTTTTCATATTGAAATTCAACAGCTACTGGAACTGCGGATCATTTTCTAAAGAACTATCAGAAATGGGCATCAAACACGAACGAAAGGCAATGACCGTATTCAAGCAAGAATAAAGAACTGCACATCAAATGAAACCTTGGAAATTATTTTTCACGGCATCCTGAGTTTATATAAAACGCCCCAGAATTTTCATTCTGTGTTTATTTATAGTTGCTCCCACCTTAATGGTACCTTACGTTCGTAAAGCGAGGCGGTATATAGCTATCTATTCTCGAAAAAGGTTTAATAACAGTCTACAGAGGGAGTAAACGTGTCTTGAAATAGCGTTGAATTTCGCATGGGAAAAGACATTAAAAAAATGAAGGCCGCAGAGGGCACTTCGCACTGTAGCTGAAAATATTGTCTGATCTTTTGCTACATCACAGTGAAAGTAAAGAGTTTAAACTTTAATGACCGTGAACTGGTGTATAGTATTAAGTTCTTTAAGTAGAAGTAATGAAAAGGATATTAAAAATTCATTAGATCAGTTGGTTCCAAATTAAAATGTATCGTTAAGTCAGTCGGAAAAGGAAAGAAATTAAGAATTCAGTCATAAACAAGAGAATTTCACAGGTTTTTATTTGTTTAAGTAACTTCACATATATACACAAGATTTTAAAATTATTGAATATTGCAAACATGTTTATCGAATTAAAAGAATCCAAAAGCGTCTATAAACACTTCCCCTCTCACCTTTTTTTTATAGGTATATAAAATAAAATTCCGGGCACTATCTTTATAAGAAGAAATTAAAATTTTAATATCCCGTGATAAAATAATATTAAAAACTCGATGAGAAAGTGCAGGAAAACTACTTAATGTATACTATTTAAAAGCTGCTTTTTTTCTTTTTTGAACAATTTATTTTTCATCTGAATGCATATTATTTTTTTATTTACATTTTTTAAAATATTTTATGCAAGGATATAATTCTTAAATTACTTTTGTAAAATTTACAGAAATATTTTGATCTTAAAAAAAAAGTTTTTCAAAATCCTCAAAAATTTATCATGCATGGAATTTTTAAACATGAAAATTTTATAAATTCAAAAGGCGACAGTGGCCTACACAAACCTCTTACAGAGGTTGCAGTCTAAAAACATGTAGTTGTAAGAGCCGAGGTATAAGTAAAAATTTGTTAGTGTATGGGGGTGCAACTCCCCCCTCCGTATACCCCACTGAAAGGCGGCATATCGGCAGAAAAGCGGAAAATACTTTTAACTAACTTGCCAACTAATAGCTAACTTTGCTTAACTAATTTGCTTGCTGTGTTCTTAGCAAATAAGAAAATAGAATCTAACATTCTTAGGAGCAGTCATTTTTTATTTTAACTAGCGACTATTTACACACACCACTCAGTTTAATACAAGCATGACTTCTTATCGTATAGAATGTGTGGAACCCTCAGCCAACCAAAACCACTTACAGCCTAAGGTTAATTAAAGGTTCTTCTTTAATCCTAAACTTAAAGAACCTTAAGCGGAAAAAATACTTTAATTAAACTGTTAATGAACAAATCACGCCCCAGAACACGACTTGTCAAAATTGTGCATCCTTCCATGGAAAAGAACAACTTTTTTGTCCTGTCTCCCTTATCTAAAAATACTTCTTTGTTGTGAGGTGATTTTAATTCTGAAACAATAAACGATGTCCCTTAATTTGCGTTGCATGATGGGAAGAATTCAGGTGGTGTGTGCAACGACAATTCTTTCACGAAAACAATTGCCGAGGAAGAACAATTGCTGGTTTATTGATTATGGAAATTAAGATATGAGACGCCATGCTTCAAGGCTTCTCACCTGCTTTGTTTATGCAGCAGAGTACTTCAGAATCTTTTGGCTTTTGCCAGAGTTGAGAGGTTTAAGAAAATTACAAAAGGGATTTATTAATGAGTTTATAAGAGAAGTGAAGGCTACTAGTCTTAACTACACTTTCGGCGAACTAGTTTAAAACTTGTCAAATGTTCCATTTTAATATTCACTCTCCTTAATTAAAACTCACTATCTCGTATACCTGAAAAGAAAACATTTTTATGGCTTGAAATTTTAAAGTATTGATGTGTTGACCTAAATACAAGCGGATTCACTTTTATTATATAGTATAAGAATTTATTCTACGGAATAAAAACAAGGAAAAAATAGATTTATTTTTACACTAGAACTATATTTATCAAATTTAGAAAGGTATGCTTTTATTTTTGTGGTTTCAAATATATTTAGGCATTGATGAATACCCATTTTTTTATCAAAACTTTAGATCTCTCTGACTTGACCCTCTTGTGATCAGTTTCTATTCATAAATTACAGTGAAATAATTTATATTTAATTTAATGCATATTTGTTTCCCTTGAGGAACTGTTTTAATATAATCATGACAAAATGATCAAAAATCAGCATATGAAAAAGAAAACCAGATTGAATATTTTGAATAACTTCGTTTTACTTATATTATGAATTCAAAACTAGGAAAAAGCTTTTTAACTTTTATTAATAACCTTAATATAAGTCGTCTCAAAACAATTGTATATTAAAAATTATTTTTGAAAAATTGACTACAACTCACATGAACATAGTTCCTGAAAGAGAATCCCTTCTCTTTAAAAGTCTAATATTTACTACTAATCATCCAGTTATAAGAAAATGGTTATATTGCATTAACTAAACAATACTACACTGCAAATAACTAACTAAATAAAGTAGATTTGTTCAATTCTCTTCCAATACTCATTTTTCAAATCTTTCTTAATAGTCCATGATGAAGATAAAATTCACAAAACAGATGCAAAGTTACATTTACTGAAACGAGATTAGTGACCTATTTTTCATTTGTATATGATGCGAATGGAAAACCTTTAAGATAATATTCGTATAAAAATATTATATTTATTAATAAAAAAAATTGTTAAAACATATTTGATTCACTTATTAAGCACATAAAATATTTCTGTGTACAATCTTTTAACAATTCAGACATAATACTGAATGAAACTATATTATTTGCATACAATTTTTCTTTCACGACCAACGAAAAACTTTAATAAATAAAGGTCTCTGTTGTCGAAAAAAACTTAACATTAAATTAGAACACGAGAAAAGGTATTAAATCTGCTATAAAGAGTGACTTGAAATGATTTTTATTCGTTAACCGAGACGCATACAATCAAATCTAAAACGTGATTCTAATCTAAAAAAAAGCATTACTATTTTATGCAAATATACATTTTCAGGAGCTAATAAAAGTTTAAAATGCTATTATGTAGAGATAAATAAAGTACGAAAAGCTGAAAAATGCTTAAACCGTAAAAGGAAAATTAAAAACATTCACAATTCTATTTTTATAATCGCCTGACTGGTGTTCTCATTTACAATTACCACAAAATGGTCGATGTGCAATTTTCTTTGAAATTTAAGCTTCCCGTTTTACCACACAAGCGAGCAACCATAAAACCACAAGGGTAAAAAAAAAGAAGATGGAATACTAAAAGCAAAAGTTTTTTTTTCAGAAAAGTTCTAATAAAATACTTTTATACTAAATGTTGCATTGTATGTCCTTGATTTAAATAAAGTACAGTTTATCTTTCAGCATATCTAAAAAAGGTAATTTATGAATCAGTAACCCATTTTGTACTAAACAGAGTCCTTAAAAATAATGAAATTAATACGAATTTACTTTACATAAATTTTGAATTTAGATGCCAAACTGGTTGATAATTTAGAAATTTAATACTTCATAACGAAATTTGAAATTTCGCATCCAATTTTATTCAACCAGATTATATTTTTTGGAAAGAGAATAATTCCTATTCTTTGCAACTCATTTTTTAATGACAAAAATATTCTCAAAACGTCTAAAGGTAATGATAGTTTTGAGAGATTCCTTTTTTGATTTATAATTCTGAATTAAATGTTATTCCTCCATATCAGCATTGAGCTTCGTAAATATTAAAGTAGTAATTCCACTTGTGTGGGTTTCGTTCAATAATTGATATTGTAATTCCACATTTTTTTGTACAAAAATGCATAGTCTTTGAAAGAAAATAAGAATCTGCAATGCGATACAAAATGAAACCACAAAAAAAAATTGGGATAATACTTCTATATTAGCAGTTGAAACTTTTATTCGCATATATCAAATTTATATGCTACTTCTTAATGTTTTCTTCGCTTTTAGATTCTAAGCATTACAAGAAATATTTCAGAACATTTTAGCTAACTTTGCTGAACAGACCAATGGAATTTGAGGACAGGATGACACTGACATCTTGATCCAAAACATGGATCACATGAACAGAAATGATGGAATAATCTACTCAACAAACTTCATAATCTATAAAATAGCTATAATTTAAAACTACAAAAAATGAGAGACCACAAGAGCACAGAGCAAGCACAGCATCTTCTCATTGAATCTAAGTTTCAATGGAAAGATGCGCGTCCTTTGCGATAAAAATCTGTTCAAAAACAATGTGCAAATCCTTAAATTACGGTTTTTAGTGTCAAACAGACGGAGAAATTACTACAACTCCTTCTACCCTAGCCAAAACTTTTTGATAGAGATCCAGGAAGTGTGATGGCGGCCATCTTTGATTGGCGATGTCGAATTACACGGTTTGGCGAGGAAAAAATATTCTACAAATGGCTTCCTGAAGATCTTCGTTGATCCTTTACGCAGTCAGATCGGAATTTTAGATTGTTCTTTGACACTTGCGTGACGTTCAAATGCCACGATAATAAGACGTTGAAATATATAAATGCATATTTTTTTTATTTTCATTCCAAAAACGAAAAAGATTGTGAAGATTATCATTCGCGCGGTTTAAAAAAATAGACAAAAGGAAGTCCGCTTATTGAAGGATTTTTCTTTGTTTAAAATTTTGACACATGTGACAGATGTTTGTCAAAAGAAATATTGAAATTTTTAAAAAAACATTTTTTCTGAGCGATATTTTGTTTAACGATCATGGTGGTCTCCCTGATAAGAATTTAAATTATCAAAAAGGAAGAGGGAAAACATAAGCAAAAGACTTATTTAAAAAAAAACTCGAAATGAAAGGCATTTGTCCATTTAATGGATCAGCAAAAATCTTAATGATCTTTTTTTAATTCATGTACAAAATATAGCTGTAAAGGATCATAGAATAGCATTTTGCGGCCATTTTTGGAAACAAAACTTGTCTTATTTGAAAAAAAATATAAATAAGATAGTATACGAGAATATTGGAACGTCACTAGTTATATGGTTTCAATAAATAATGAATTGCTCAAAACACGACGAACTGACACATATTTTTAACAACCTGAAGATTCGAAATGATTTGCAGAAAGTATCCTAATCACTAACGACAAGTTGAATTTTTCATTTAGAAACGAAGATTTTAGAATGCGTATTTTTTTATTTGACTATTTACGCTACACTAAAAGCAACACAAAGCTGTTTACACTGGACTCCATAATTTTAAACTACGGTTAAGATATTCCACACCAATATGAAGATTTAGAAGCTGGTAAGTTAAACGTATATTAATCTACACGCGCACAGGCTCACTTTATTTGTACAAGACCCAAACGCACTACGTCACGGTTATGAATTCATTAGTCTTTATATGAAACTACCAAAACTCGAAAAATGTTTGACTTTATTCTCTCGCAGCACTTTTTTGACAAATAATCTATATAGAAAAATCCAGAAGAATGCTTAAATTACCTTTATTACTATCCTCAATTTTAAAATTGAGTTTGACATTAAAATAGGCATGTCACTTTCTATTAAAAGAAATGGAAAATGGTTTAAGAAAAAATATATTCAAAACAATTCAAAATACTATTAAAATAATTTAAAAGTATTTACAAAATAAATTGTAAAGCAAACTAAAGAAAATGTAACAATCTCAAACTTCATACTGTTTTTTAAAAAATTATTTTATTTTCTTTAAACATATTAAATTAAAATTGTAATTTTAAACTATTACAAATATTTATTCATAACTCTATTATAAATATATATTTTTGCAACCAAAATAAAACACTCTGCATTTTTAAATTTTTTCCCCCATTCTAACATAAAACGGTAAGATACAAAAAGATCAGGTAAAAAAAAAAAAATTCTGCTTTTTATAAACTGTCCAACTGAAATATTATAGTTTAATTCTTATTTTTACTATTTTCACTCAATCCAAAGGAGATCTCATAATGTAGTACTTCACCTTAAAATGTAGAAAATCAATATATTTCCGTCATTCTTTGCAGACTGCTACTACATTTACATGCTTCTAAGCTATTTCACATATTTACTGAACAGTCCGAAATAAAAAATCTTAGCAGTTACTACCGGATATGCAAAACACGATATTCCATGAACTTTAAAAACCAAAATGTGTAGGTTGATAAGCATTGTACGGGGAACAGATGCTGCATAATTTCAAAACAAACATTACAACTTCCTGAATCACGCTTTTCTGATTCATATACACAAAGGGTAATAAAATGGCACGGAGCTTTTATAATGTTATTTGGCTCAAAAATAAATTATATATAATTCTTTCTTTTATAACCATACTTTGCGTCTTTGTCTCGATTTTTTTCGAGACGATGCACTTGCAATTTATCTTGCCTTTTACTTACACGAAAGTCTAACATCGTGAAAAGAAACGAGATAAAATACTCCAATTTGGCGTAGAAAATGCATGGTACTCTAATAACACAAAAAAATGCATTTAAATTTGTTTTTAGATCAAACGAGCAATCTCCTCGACTAGTCATTTAACTTAACAAATTTAACATTAACAAAATGTTAATGTTTAAAGACACTATGATAAAACTGTCCCAGACATCAAAATTTTATACTGTCCCAGACATCAAAAAATGACAATTCACAAAGCGGAAGTTCTAAAGATAAAGAATAGGCATATTTTTTTACCGAAAAAAATGAATAAACGTAACATATGATTAAAAATATTTCGTTATATTCCAATAAGATTCCATACTTGATTGGAATAGTAATATTCCGATTACGATCTAATTTTATAAAATAATCGCATTTGAATAACAGGATCAACATTCAAGAAAACGGTCACGTGATTTTGAATGAATGAGTGAATGAATATTTACGTCGCACTATTCAGCTACACGAGGCTTTTGGCGACGGTCCGCGTAATTTTGAACCATGGTCAAGTGACGCGGACGACACCCGAGCTGCCCCCCTCCTAACTACCACACCACATCAACGGAGGATGTTTGAGCTCTCGACAGATTTAACGTGCATCGCTTCCCTACACGGCGGATTTTCAACGGTACTGGGATCGAACTCATGACACACTAGTCATGATCCGATGCCTAGACCACTTGGCTACCGCGGCCCACGTGATTTTGAAACACGCTCAAATGATGAAACAATCAGAGGTGATATACTTAGATTTCTCAATTTCGAAACGAAATTTGAGTATTAATTTGAAACCAAATTCATTCAAAATCCAGTAGTTCTGTTATTTAGATTCTAAAAAAAATGCTCATAACCCGTAAAAGTAGTGTGATGAATATTATATAAAGAAAATTTAATAACACCGATTTCAATTCAGATATAAACAGGAAAGGACAAAAAGTTTAACAAAATTTACAAAATGCATTTGTTCTTGTTTATAAAGCAGTTGTTAGAAAACAGACAAATCACTACCACATTTTTTAAAAATAATTTTCTCTTGTCGTGGGCAATAGGAAAATGCTTGAATTTGAAATAAATTCATCGTAAAACCGAGTTTTTTTAAAAAAATACTTTTTTTTGTTCTTGAAACCTAATTAAATGAAATAAAAAAATTTAAAAAGCATGTTTCAACAAATATAATTTATATAAAATAATGTTTGTAAGCTAATTTTTAGAAAACTTTTTTTTAAAGATTTTTTTAAAAAATTGGAAGAATAAGAAGAAAATTGCTTTACACAAAAATATTCAAATTCGTATACGTCAATATACTTTCACAAAATCATGAAATATATCTGAAAAAATCTACTATAAGCTGAAATGCACAAACTTCAACTTGCTTATAAAAATGACATTTGATTCAAAGTTTTCAACTTTCTCCTCTTTTACTTTTTTGTGATTCGTTTCACAAACAAAATTTATTGCTTTGGTAAAATTCTGCAATTTTGCAATTCACTCGATTTAATTTGAAAGAAAAATAGAAAAATAATTCTAGTGACATAAATTTCAAAACTAAATGACATTTCAAGGTTTCAGGAAGGAAAAACAAATTAGAATTTACAATTGCAAGGAAATGAACCATTTGTACATAAAAGATATCCTGCATGTTTTTGAAAAAATATACTAAATTATCATTTTGTTTTTATATTTTTGAATAATCGATATCTTAATGTGTTCATTGGAAATTGATAAGAATAGATCAAAATGCGAGATTTTAGAGAAGCAAGACTACGTAGACGTTTGCTAAAAAAAATTTAATTACCAATCATACAAAAAGCAAGTATAAAATGGAGTTGAACGTAAAATGATAGATCAGATTATAAAAATATATTAGAGAAAAATAACCCCAACCTTTTTGCTATTAGTAATCTAAATGCAAAAAAAAAAAAAAAAAAGGAAAGATACGGAAAAAGATACAAAGTAAAATAAAGCGAATTTACTTTCCAACAACATCTTTTATTGTTGCCAATAAACCAATCAATTTAAGACTATATCATTTGATGTTTTCTGTTCTGAACATAATGGCTTAAAACTTTATTCTTCCAAACGATAATGAAATAAAAATTAATGGTAGTTACGTATACCGTCGACCAATTTCATATTAAAAAATGTCGCCCACATTTAAACTAATATCATCAAATGTTGTCATCTTTATTGTGTTCGAACGCGCGCGGGTACGGTTTTCCACTATTGGTTGTATAACCGGCATTTGGTGACGTCTTTTTAATCTGATGAAATTAGTCAACGTTGTAATACACAAGTATCGAATTAATTTTTTGTTCAAGTTATTTTAACTTGACCACTGGCCTAGCTAGTTCTGAATGGGCCCCGTATAAAAACTTCTTCGGGCCCCTTTTTTAGAAATGAAAGCCATGTTAGTGGTACTATAGCTACACATGTTGGGGCCCCGTATCATTGATACGGCGGTAGCTACATCCCTGAACTTGACACTACTTTATTCAATGAATTTTGTGCACAGCTGGTGTTAATACCCTGACGTAAAATTTTATACAATCGTTATGAGATTGATTTTGATTTTAATGTAACTTGCAGTTCGATAATTGTTTTTCATTTGCATCACACCAGCACATACTCCCAGGGTCAAACCAGTGCTTTTGTGTTTATAAGCTCTATATACGATATTGGTGATTTTAGATTTTTTTTAAAGAGTGATAAATTACAAATTTAATTCGACTGGTCAGCGCATTTGTTATTTTAAACACCCTCTCTAATTTGAATACAAAAGTTGCTGGTGATACAGCAAGCATTATAATAAAGGAGTTCCAATAACTTTTATAAAGATGAACTTGAAATCCAGTTCAAAAAGATGACGCCCTTGAATATGAAAGCTTCCGGCTTCGTGGAATTTTCAATCACGTTCTCAAAAATAACTTTCAGCGTTGAACTATAGAGTGAAACTAGAAATAACATCGTCATTGTGCATTTATATCATAGAAAACGCATTAAAAGTGGCAAGGAACGAATTTTCCATCAAGGCAAGGGGCAGGAGATATAGTAAATCGATTTGATAATGATATCCAAGTGACGAAAATGAAACAGTTCATTG
Source organism: Trichonephila clavata (assembly GCA_019973975.1). Lineage (NCBI taxonomy): Eukaryota > Metazoa > Arthropoda > Arachnida > Araneae > Nephilidae > Trichonephila > Trichonephila clavata. The sequence continues at coordinate 69,173 of BMAO01022986.1, read as the reverse complement.
TACTTTAATTCAAACATAGATGTGAAAATTCACCGAATTACAGCATTAATTTTTCAACTCTGTAATTCGTAGGTTCAATATTTTCTTAACAGCTTGAAAATAACTTAGTTTTGTTAAAAAGTCTAATCGAAACATTTTGGAACAAACCCGAGGGGAGGATCTAAATCAATTCTTGTAATCTTTTTACATAAAAAAGTGATTCATGTTCATATTAGAGAGGCCACAGAATTTTTTTAATTATATTTTAGTGTATCACACAATATATTAAAAACACTTCTCTATCTTGTATTCATTTTTTATATCATAGAAACCTGTTTTGATTAGAGCAAATTTTCTTCAACATATATCTATTTGGTACTTATGTATTATTACCATCAACTATTTTCGCCAAAAGAAAAGGCATTGTAGCCAAATGCCATCATCGTTATTGTGTTCGAACGAGCGCGATTGCCACTATTGACTGTATATCGCAGCATTTGTTTATTTGACGAAATTTGCCGACGATATAATGTATAAGCATTTTTTTTTTTTAATATGTAGAAAGATAAATTTAAAAATTATCAAAGATAAAATACTGTTTTAGAACAGGCTAAAAAAGAAAGTCATTTTATACATTTGATATTAAAAAGGGTTGAATGATTAAATTGAATTTCTCGGCATATTTTGATTTCCTGTCAAACATTCAATCCATGAAATATATATTTTTTAAAGATGATCTCTCATACTGTATGACTCAGATAAATATTCGACGAAAATCTTACGCAATTGGAATTAACACACGTAAAACCTCTCGCATCTCGTTTATTCTCTTTTTCATATATCCTTAATGACACTAGCTACTACTTAAAGTTGCAAGAAAATATTCTGGACTTAATCCCACTAAAAACAGATAAAACGAACCAAAACAACAACAACAAAAACTCCTCGCGCGTTCTCTAGTTTGAAAGAGAAAATGTTTGCTGAAATGTCTCACTCGACACTATAAATCACATCTTTATGTATTACAAATCAAAAAAGAAACTTCATACAATTCCCGCTTTTGAAAAAAGCCATTGATCATTCCTGCTTGGAAGAAATTCAAGTCTCTACAAGCTTACACAATCAGATGAAACACATTTTATCCACATTGCATACAAAAGCCTCCAACAACTTGGCGTGGAAACGTGCCAGAACGCAAGACAGACGGTCTTTTGTCGGTTTTAATGAATCAGTTTTCATCACTGGGTTATCCCATGTCATCATCCTTGAACTCCTTTCGGGACTATCTCGCCAAGAAAGGTGGAAAAGCGATGACAACGAGATCACGGCCGCGTGGACTTGGCAGAGCGGTAGACAACGTTGGTTCTGATGTCATCGACACCTGGATTCAATCACTGCGAACCCACAAGAAAACGCAACAACTGACAGCTCTTGAAAAGAATTTTAAAGTTAGTAGCACGTGCCATTTTGAGGAGATGCATTGAACTTTCAAAAGTCGATCATAAAGTTCGACAGCATATTTTAAGGTTAAGGTGCCACGTGTTTATGTGACGTCTTTGAGTTTATTTTAAGAGAAAGAAAACAAATATTGCATAATTTATAACGCTTATCCAATTGAACCCTCTAAGCCGAATTTTAAAAATGTACATAGAATGTTTTGAAGTCAGTTTTGGATCCAAATTTAAACCCTTTAAAGATCTCTCTCCTCCATTTTGAATTTTTTATTTGTGCTTATCTTTTAGATTGGCACACACAATGAAATTCCCGCCATTTTTTTTCTTTTTAATTTCAACACATTTCGAATGTCATTAAATATTTTTGACACAAAGTTTTAAATCATGCGAAAAAGGATGTCAACTAGAATCTATGTTTTGTGTTTTGCTAGAGTTATTTTGTTGATTTTCAGATTGTTGAAATGGAATGTCAAGTTGAGAAAAAGGAGCATTTTCAGAGTCATTTCAGCAAGGTTCTAAGGCCGCAATAGCTGTGCGCGTGACAATCGTGTTGTGTATGAAGAAGGTGTCATTGCTGAAAAAACCGCTCGTTCTCTTGCTTTGTGGGGATTTTCATTCAATACTAATGAAGAATTGAAAGCTTAGTTGGATAAATTTTTCGAGTCGAAACCGAGTAATTTTCTACTAGCGAGGTGTTGAAAAACTTGAACAAGAAGTTGAAAACAACAAGAGAGTACATTGATTAATTAGTTAATTTTTATTGAAAAATAAACAAAAAAAATTTAATAAACGTATTAATCTAATAAAATATAAAAATGTAATTGAAATGGCATTCAACTCTAAGCTAATTTATTAATCATCAATAAAAATTTCAAAAAGATACAATTTCTATCAAATTGTTGAAACTAACACTCTCAAGACATGCATTTGGATTTTCAGATTTTAAAAACCCAAGTGTGAAAAACGTACCAGAGCTTAGAGTGAACAAAATAAAGTTAAATGGCTATATTTACTCTCTCTATATTTGTGTTCAAATGAATTTTATTTGCAGAAAAGAAAATGCATAATTAAAATCTCCATAGGATAAACTTTATCACCAAAAAATCACGAAACAAGAAAAAATTAAAGGGAAAAATTCCTAAGTAGAAAACTGCTTCCAGAAGTAATTGAATGCTATACAAATATAAAAACTGAAACCTTGCCAAAATTGAAATGTAACAAAATGAATACTTTTTTACAACTATTATGAGTAGTTATTCAAAACAGTTAAATATCCTATTTGATTGTAAATAATTAAGATGGACTTATCATAAATAAAAAATATTTTACTGTCCTCACATTTGCTATGTATACATGTTCTTTATTTTACATGTTTCCTATCTATTATCAAGAAGCAAATCGAGGGGGGGGGGAGAAACTAACAGTAATACACCTCAAAACATTCCATTTACTTTTTAACATACACCACATATCATTTCCTAAATAAAAAGAAGACATAAAATAAGAGTATCAGATAATTCCATCCATCTTAAGTAAACTATATCCTCACATCTAACAATGATAGATTAATAAAATTCACAAAGTTTTTCAGTTTAGTGATATAATTTTGATTTAAATATTTATTGGAGTAGGAAACAATGCTCTACAAATCACTTTCCAATCACTCCCTTAAATACTCAGCACATTTTTCTAAGGATACTTATTACAATGAGATATTACCACTTAAATAATAGTTTTTATCTTTCGCTTGAAAACATTCGTTTACAAATCCAGACAACCAAACTTTTAATGTTAGATCTGTCCACTAAATCACACCCGTGAAAGCAATTAACGACATACATTAGAACAACAAATTGTTTGAACGACGAAACCGCTTTTACATCGTTTCCACGACTTGGCCTCCACCCAAAGCTTGTTAGCAAACACTTAATGTGTATCGTTTGAACTGTCACAAGACAGCAAAGCAACAAAATCGAGTCAACACTGTCTCTTCAGTAGGGTAGAACTTCCCATGACTCATACTCACCCGTCATGCACTGACGGTTAAGTTTTCCACCCTCTAATTTTTTCCCTTCTCCACAATTCCAAATTTCAGATGGAAATGGAATTGTCTAGGTCATGTGGACCAAGACGTACCTCAACTAAAGCGATTCGAATAAGCATACCGGAGGCGATTTCATTCTTACGTTTTTCGCCATTTTCTTTAAAAGATTAATTCAAGCAATACAAATGACTCACCTTTTCGAAGTCTTTCCCCTTCTTGCTGAGGGATATTAACTGTGACCACAGCTTATGAGGCATACCATGGTTGTACAAGGGGATTTATAATTTGAGTATGGTTGTGTCTCTTGACTTTCGGCAAGCTATTTTTGTAAGTGGGTAACTGGGGTTGTTGAAAATTTTTGGAATATTTAGCTTCTAGAAACTTAAATATCAATGTTGTTCGTTCTCATTAAGGTTGCATTCTCTTTGAAACAGTCTATTATATCTATAAAAGCTTAGTTTCTTTTATAAAGAATAATTTTTTTTGAATAAACCATTTATTGAAGAGAAAATTGAGCTTTATGAGCAAACTTCTCCAGGTTAGACATATCTAATTTATACTATGCTATTTATGTATTTTATGGACAAAAATGACATTTCATATATCTTTTCATTTAAAACATAAAAATAATTTATTTCAAAAATTTATTAGAAGCCAGTTTTTATAAGATTAAATGAAGACATCTCGTGTGTTTACCTTAATTTTTAATATAGAATTAAATACCTTAAAATTCACATAAAAATAGATTCATTTATATTCGCTATCTATGACAAGAAATAAACATGAACAGAAGATTAACAATAGATTAAAAAACATATACACTAACTAAATGAAAAATATAGATTTAAACCTAACAAAATTATCATATTCAACTCTTTCCAATCTCAAGTTTCTATATTGAAACTGTATGTCCTTACATGTTCGAATTCGGAATCCATTTGAACACCGAAAAGCAATCAAAATAAATTATCTTTACTATTAAAAGACTTGATACAGGAAATAATTTCACGCAATTTATTTTGTCAAAGCAAAAGCAATCCAGCAATTAGCCCAAGAAAAAGACTACTTAAGGATAAAGCAAGGTTTCAATGCATATCTCCAATTCCTCATTTTCCCCAGAAACTTATTACCATGCAAACATAAAAGCACAACAGGGAAAAAGGAATTAAATGTCTCAAAATTACTCGTGTTAGATAAGCATGCAATAAAACATAACCTTGATTCAAGATTTTCCTTTAACTTTTTCAGCTGTAAACAAATAAAAATTGCAAAAAAAAAAAATAATAAAGTATATACTTTTCAAACAGCACGGGTAATCTGATGTAAACAAATGTCGAATTTCAGTAGAATAAAACGAGCAGGTAATTGGATAGTTTAAAGAATCCAAAGGAAGTAGTGCATGAAGTAAACTTCATTAACAGTGATTAGAAACGCAAGATGAATTTGCTTACTTGCAAGTGTTTGCACAAGCTTAATTTATTTCCTTCGGAACTCAATCCTTTTTAAAAACTGATTGGACAAAACCTCATCCTCAGCAAATGTACGAATCTTGAATATTAAGCAATGGAAAATGAATCCTTAAAGCAATCAGTCAATCAGAACGGTCATTATAGTTTAGAACGTAATTACTATCAATTTGCTCCGAATAAAACTAGCTAAAAATTTATAATAATAATTTACCATCAAACTATTTTGACCCGAAGCGATTAGAAACCAAAAATATGTTGATGCGATATTTTATTTTCAATGCAGTTAATAGCACCAGAAAGACTAAAATATATATTTTATCAGAACTTAATGACAAGGGATGTGGCAACGTTTATAATTGCCGATATAAATTAAGCAGAGAATGGCATTTTAAAATGAAAATTAGGAGAAAGAATGAAAATTCTATTATTGGATTATATTAGCTGAAAAAGATAATTACATTTATCCATTTATGAATAACCGGAGGATCGTTTTATTTGGAGAACCAGAAATAAAATAAAAATGACCAATATGAAAATATGAACTTTCTAAGCACTTGTTTCTCAAAAGAAAAGTCTCTCGAAAATATTGTATTTGGATAAAAGTGATTAAACAAAAATAAAAAGCATACATTTGGAAAATATCCACATATAATCACCATTATACAATTTAATTTACTTCTATACGATATGAAAACCAAATTAATCTTAAAAATTTCATAAAATATAAGATATCTATATAATTGTAACAATGCTGTAATATGAAATTGCATTTAATACAGAGTTTTATTGCGACTAATAATATAAATCGTATTATATCATGAAGAATCTATTAAGCTGGGGGATAAAGAAAAGTATTCAGTTTTGTAAAACATTTATCTCTGTTACTTTTATAACACACTATATTCAAACTTCCTCCGTTAATTTTTTTTTTACTGATTCCAAATTTGCCACTAAATGCTTTAATCTTAAATATAAACTCTTCAACAGATATATTTTTTATTTATACACTAACAATTTCATTTATTGTTAAAGCAAGAAATTTCAAATCTTTATAGGTTTTCTCGTTTAGATTTCTGTAATTTAAAAAGTAGATGAAAAATGTTAAAATTAAGTATTTATCGATAAAAACCTATTACATTCGCTTACTCATTATACCTACTGTACATATTTAATGAAATATTTTTTTAATATATTTATTGAAATAAATAGAAAAACAAAGTTCAGCACAACAAATGTTATTTTAATATATCACAGTGAAATACACATTTTACTTCTAGAATGTAAATGATTTCTAGAATTAATGAGTAATTCACTTAATCATTACTAGAATAACTTAAGGCTTACCCAAGTACTTTAGATTTGTACGAGAAATAAGTATCAGCATCAATAACGACCGATTATTCTGAGAAAATATTTTCAAATTATACAAATGGCTGTGAAAGTTCAAAGATTCCAATTCTTAAAACGCGAGAGAAATTAAGTTTACGTAAAGAACATTAATATTTTCCAAGAATCGAAGACGCTTTATTCGATATAAATCAAACTTAAGCATGAACAGGCAAATATTTTACCGGATGATAGAACATTTATTTTATATGCAATGTATATCCTAATTTTCCCATTGTAACAAAACCGAGTAGGAAAAGCATCCAAGCGTCGAATATAACAAAAATCAAGACATGTTTTCAATTTAAAACCAACAAAGTTTTATTTTTGTTCCCACATGCAATAGGTTCCCACAATCATCCAATTTTCTAGAGCTTATCTATTTTTAAACATTGACGTCTTTTCTAGAATTTCATAGCAACATTTATTTTTCATGGAACAAATGTTCCATTTTATTTTGTTTTATGTGCTCTAGGAACAAAATATTCAGTTCCAAATAAGGAGCTAGCTACCGGTTAAAAAAAAAAAGAGAAAAATTGACAGAAGATGGGGTACGAAGAAATGGAACAATGAAAAAGCTTTCGAGATAAATATGTCAAAGCTTATCTAGGGGAAAAACAATTTTGAAAATCCTTAAGCCATTATTGGCTAAATTTTATTTCGCGTTTAAGGGTTAAAGGGTAAAAGTGACAAACAAAGTAACTAAAAGTGTTTTAGTAACAAAATTATATGCTTAGGTCAGTGACATTTAGTCTCCGCTCTTGATCAGGAATAAATTATAATGCATATCAGGTAAATAGAGTTTAGTAGAACACGCATACGGTTTCGTTTTTTACTAAATGAAAATGGTATATCTGTAGTAAACTTAATTATCAACTAATCATTAATATTCAAAAATATATATTTTTACCCATGTATAAAAAATACCTTATTCATATTCATTTTGTTATTTAAATAAAATTAAAAGAACATTTCGAATTTTTAGAGAAATAGAAAACTTTATTTTATAATTATGTGGATGCAAGGAGTTTCTTTTCTCGACAGTGGTTGAGTGTTTATTAACGTCACAATCTTGACAACGAACCCCGTAATTTTGAACTGCGGTTAAGTGACGAGGACGACACTTGAGCTGGCACCCCACTCTCATAACTTCTATACCAAGCCAACGTGAGCGTTTTGAGCCTCTACAGATTTAACGTACCTCAACCCCGCAACATGATGGGTCTTCAGGTCTCGAACCCATGGTTCTACAACGCCATTCACGAGTTCGTGACCATGATCACTAGGCTACTACGGCCATTTCATTTAAAGGGACAAAATCTTTTTATGCACAGAACTGTGTACGTGTTACAATTTATAATATCTGTTATTTGAAGCTGTATTGCTGAATATAACTTTATAAAAATATGAAATTTCTCACGCATTTCTATTTTATAAATTAAACGAAAATGTAAGCAAATCCTACAAAAAAAAAAAATTAAAACAATGCACATTTTACTTTAATTTATAAAACGGTTGTATAGACATCCCAATAACTCAAAATTTGAAACCAAATGTGTTAATTCATATACATCAAATTCCTCATAATTACAAAAAAAAAGTACTTGAAGTTGAAATTTATATTTTTCTAAGGAAATGTATCGCCCTCCAATAAAACGATAATAAAAATGCCAAAAGTTAACATTTAATACAATTGAGAAAAGAATTGCCTAAATTCACAAAAATTGTTTTTAGGCATATGAAAACAGAAATAACTTGAAAAGCTATATAAACAAATACCTATAAACAAAAATATTATAAAATTCCATCTGTAAACAAAGATATAATCAAGTTTTCTTTAGAAATGCGGAAATTAAGTTTGTCCATAACGTTCAACCGAATAAAAAATCATTTAAATACTATTATGAAAAATAATAGGCATAAAAGTGCGCCACCTGTGAAAAAACATTAACCTGGTTCATTTTTTACGCACGCGCGATTTTTAAGCCCACAATCAAAAGCAATTCACAACTTTCTATATATTAATTCTTACACACTTCCTGCGCAACACTTTTCCTTCCTCTCCCCTTTCATTTGTGAAAATTGCATGAAGAAATGAAAGGCTTAAAAACAAATGGATGTCCTCCATGTGTATGTCACCAAAACGTAACATTTATGATGTTAGAATTGTGTAATAATTGAAAACGAAAAGTTTTAATACAACAGTATTTGCTTTCTCTTATTTTAACTTAAAAGTATTCATAAGCAAAAAAGTATACAATTCCGAATATTATAAAAGAGTATATAGGAAGTTATATTTTAACCGTATTAAGAAATGGAGTTAAGCAAATTTAATATTTATCAATGTAAAGATAAAATGCAAAATATTTCTCCTGGAAAATCCATATTAAAAAAAAAGGAATTCTTGACCACTGGCCAGCAAGTTCTGAGAGGGCCAAAATCAATCTGTTCTGTATCAAAATTCCTTCGGGGACCTATTTCAGATATGAGAACCCTGTTAGTGGGACTGTAGTTATTTGTTCGGGGCCCTGTAGCTTGGGGCCCGTATCACTGATATGGCGGTAGCTACGCCCCTGTTCTTGACCTGTCCTGGTGGTTCTCTAACACTAGTTAGCAATGAGCAGGACCCAACCACACTTACTCTCTTTCTCAGCGGTTATATATTAGTTCTTTGACATACACTGATGATGCCAAGAGCTATGCAGATTGTACCAAGTGTACCACTGGGCTTGCTTCCCCAGAACATATCCTTGAGGACCTGGAGCTCTCTAAACAGGATCTTATCGTCGGCCTAATTATCAGAATACGTAACTCCACAAAATGAAATAAGATTTTTAATGACCTCTAGTGGAGTAATTTGAAGTCTCTATCCATTGGATTACTTCATGTCCCACAAAAATATCGCTAATTCATAATTGCATTGAAATAATTTCCGTGCATGGTAAAAATAAACAGTTTTTACTTGCTCCTGTAAAGTTCCTCTAAAAGTAGTTACGCATTTTGATAATTGACCGACGTTATGTGGCCTACCCATTGTTGGTTTTGGATTTCTCTAGGATATTTGAAATCATGGATATGATTTGGCCCCTCTGATCTCCGGGAACGTGCAACAACAGGAATCCTTGAATCCGTAATTTCAAAAATAATCAGAAAATGTACAGAAAGTTCTGAATTCAGCTTCAGGAAAAGAAACCAAAGTTGCTTTCTCAAGATAGTTAGTATATACTATATTTATATACTATTGAAATTTTGGAAATCTCACTGAAAAGGCACATTTAAAATGCCTACATAATGAGTTTAAAACTTCATAAAAAAATAAGAGTTAACAAAAAGTTAACATTTTAATAGCTTCAATTTTATTATTTTGAATGAATTTCGTAAAATCTTATTATTTTTACCTGATTTAAAAGCTCAAAAATCCAACAAAACTTTAGTTATATTTGCAACATAATTAAATTCAGAAACAATTCCAGAAATCCAAGCACGTCCCACAACTTAATTTTTTGTGGAATAAAGACTTAATACCGTTAACAGATCACATGTATAGCATAAAAGCGTCAATTTTTTAGCTTAATTCATTTTATTTCACAACGGTTTTATTCGAAAAAATTATGTTTACTTAATAAGAATGTTTTTTTTTTTTTTTAATTTGGGAAATGATGGTTTTGAGACTACTTGAATCAAAATTTTATCCTCCTCACCTATATATAAACATAAAATTTTAAAAAATAATTTAGCGCAAAAGAAATTTAAATTTTATAACTTTTTGAAATTTTCTTTATCGCAAACAGATTAACGTACTCCACAAAACACAACAAAGTCTGTCTCCACAGACGCCATTATTTTTAAGTTAAGAAATCGAATAGAAGTTGGGAGACATCAGCTCATGCGAGAGTATCCGACGGAAAAAGTTTTCTACAAACTGCACACACACAAACAAACCAAAAATGGAACTACAAACAAAAATCGGTAAATACATTGTCCAAAAAGGGTGTTATCCGAATTCTTTGTACACTTAAATGTGAAAAAAAGTATAGTACCCAGACACCTGTAAACATTAGGCGATAGGAACCGGCTTTATTCAAAAGAGATTAAAAAGCATTTAGAGGTTTTATACGAGATGCACTACTGATATTTAGGGTTAATCCTACTGGAAAACATACGCATCAATAACTGCAACCAGAAATTTTTCCGTGAAATAATTAGAATATTTCTTCTTAAGATTTTATTCAAGATAATGTTTGATTCATAAAAAAAAAAAAGAATATTTTTCTCAACATCCAAATAAAAAGTTTTAAGCGCTTTATGCCATTAAAAATGAGGTTTCGAAGATTTGTCATCCAATTAAAATGCAGTCATGAAATAAAGAAATTTGGATTTTTTTAAATTATAATTTGAACTGATTTTTTTTCACTAGTTGGTTTATTTGAACGTTAAACCTTGTTAGATTTTAATTTTTAAATACGACCAAAAGAAAATATTAATTTCTTAGACATTTTTTTAAATAAACATATGATTTATCTTAAGCAATTACATTCGTTCTACACAAATGACTATTGGTGACACTATCGTAATTTCAAAATACATTTAAACAACAAATATATATAACTCAAAAATAACATTTTACTGAAATTTGCACATTATATCATTATTTCAGATATTTTAGGGAAAAGAAATTCGACCTACGATTCGCCATTCTTGGAGTTCGACTTATTAAAAAAAATCGCCCCCCCCCCTGAAACAATACAACTATTGACGACGTATTTATAATTTTGAAATAGGTCATATACGTTACACGTAATGAAATATCTTTCTCTTAAAATAAGCACCACTCAATATGAATATTTACCGAAAAAAATCAATTTAAAGTGCAATAATTCAAATTATTTTGCATGAACTGACGAGCCAAAATGTACATCACCGGCTACGAAGTTATGTGTGATTCTTTTTTCAATTCTAATATTATTTGCTTTTTAAAGTTGTCGTATACTCACACAAGCACCATTTCTTTAACTAATATATATTCTTTTTTAAAACAAAACATGGGGTGCACGCTAAATTTGGCAGTTTTTTGGTTCGATAATGATTTTATTTTGGTAAACACGTTTTAGGTTTCTCACAGTATCAAATCTTATGGTAACCCTAAAGATGCTTGGAGACCTATTTTAAAAATGCTAAAATCCCCACACCTGCACTTTACACTCTCTTCAGTTTAAACTCAAATTTTCGTTTAATAAAAATTCAAAAACGACGATGGAAGTTTAATAGAAACAGTTTATTTATTCTACAATGTCTAAAGGTTAAAATTTAATTTTAATTCCAATTATACTAATTGGAACCATTTTTTAAATCTGCTTTCAGATCAATTTTATCAAAATAAACATACGATCACATTCTAAAAACAAAAAGTTAAAGTTTCTAATGAGATAAAAAGTCAAATAACCATCTAGACTAATTATTCTGAAGTCATTAGCCACGATTGTTCAAATGTATGTTTTTATATTTCGATTGTTTTGCACGGATTTATTCCAGAAACGATGTCATTAAAAGAGAAATACAAGTATTTTGCACTTTTAAGTTTAAATAACTCTTCCTATTCTCGAACACGAACGGTCTTAGAAAAATTCCTTAATTGCTCGTCATACGCAATTGAAAATCTTCATTCTTTTTTCATAAAGAAAATGGACTCTTGCCCGATAAAAAGAAATCTTATTCAAATTATAATTGAACAGTTAAAGTACACAGAAGCAATTTCTTCCCTCAAAAAAACTAAAGTAAGTTACTTGAAAAACAATTTTCCTTCCGATAATAAAAATGTCACTCCCAATAAAATGTGTGTGATATAACATTTTCTTTTTCTGCTTTTATTTACACAAACTTTAGTTGGTGGATGTGTTCAGTTTTTTTAAAAAAAATAATAAAATTGTAATTTCGAGAGAATCTGTCAACTTTAATTCAAGGGTTCTCTGATTTTATGTAGACTTCAGAGCGCGTTTGTGTCCCGAGGGATATCTTAACTGTCAAAATACTTCATATTTTAATATTTCTGATCTAATTCCAATGCGACTCAATATCTATACTTATTTTTCTATTTTAATTTGATGAAGAGGTATTGACCTGGGAAATATGTAATTCACAAGCGAAATATCAGGAACTTTTTACACACCCAGAAATTTGAACAACATTTTATATTTAAAATTTTAAAACATGTTGGATTAAAATTTATGTCAAAAATCATAGGACAAAATAACTTTGAAAGAACTTTTAAGTCAAATTATGTTAGTAATTCTAAATTAAATACTAAAAATAGGAATTGTTTAAAGCATCAGCGAGTATGATCAGTATCCTAATTTAAAATCTAATTACTGTTACCCCAAAACTTACTATTTCCAATTAAAAACTTCCCCCTTTTGAGGTATACTACAAGAAATATATAAATTTTTAGAAATAAACCTATAAAAGTACAACTTCAAGACCTAGTCTATTTTCAAACAATTTTGTTAAATGACAAATATTGAGCAAATCTAAAAAACAAACTTTTGAAATCTAGTCCACAAGAATCCCAGACCAGCGGTCGCGAACCATTAAAATTTCATGAACCTCTAAATCACTGCTTCTCAAACTTTTACCATTTGCTACCTAATATTCAATCATAATTTTCATCGCCCCTCCCTCCATACAATAATAATGTATTTAATTCAGTAACACTATATTTTGACCCTAGAACTACAACACGACTTCGTCTTCAAAAGTGCCACCGACGTATATAAACGTCTCGCTCAACCAAAACGATAACTGCCCCAGACGTATAAATACGTCTTTACGAAGAACTATCTTTTCTGTGCATTGCTATCCATAAAATTATTTCGAAGGCTTTGGAGTGCAATCAAAGGACGTTGACAGTGATCGCGAAGGATTTACTTATCGTAAGATTTAGTTATTTCTTCTTCTCCCCCCCCCTTCCCAATACATCACATACGCGCGCCTACGAGAAAATAGCGTCATTGGGAAGTGATTTGCGTTTTTTTTCACCCTTTAAAGTATTAACTATTAACCGTACAAATTATCTAGATAAATTAGTTTTTATATAATTTTTTATGACACCCCCCACACACGCACACAATGGGGTCACTGGTAATTTTTAAACTTGTTCTTAACTTAGTATTGTTAAAAATTAATTATAAAATACATTGTGCAGTACTGATACATTTATAAGTGTATTATATCAGTGTAAATGTGTAATTTATTTTTTATAATGTCAGAATGTATTTTGTTTGGTTACTTTCCATAAATTAATAATTTTCTTAAATCTTTTGTTTTCGATTTTTCAATATGTTTGTTCCCCCTCGTAGATTTATTACCCCCTCTTAGGGGGGCTCGCCCCACAGTTTGAGAAACGCTGCACTAAATGTATAATTTCATATTTGGTGGACCACTAATATGATCGTCCACAACATGGCGGACCATTATAACTATATTGTCACTCATTTACATCTCTATTTCTATGCAACTAAAAAAGAACTTCGCGAAAAGCACGAACAAACTGGCAACGCAAAGCACTACCAAGAAGTTAAAGAGTTATGCCCTCAATTTACCATGATGCCAACTCTCACTTTCAAATGTTGCTAGATACACCTGCAAATGGAGCTAAAAAAGTCACTTAACTCACACAGAAGGAATTTCGCTAAAAGTGTCAACTAAGATTTGAAATCCATAACATGTTTTGTTACTCGTCATTTTTGAAGCTGAACCTTCATAAAAATATTAATCCCCCCATTTTTTCAGCGGACCATCAAAAAATTTTCACGGATCACTGGTAGGCGACTGCTGGTCTAAACAGTCCAGTGCCGTCTTTTTAATTTCCCCATTCGAAATAGATACATATTTTGCATATTAAATGTTACTTATGCTTGTTCTAAAATGTACCTTTCATTTATTACCAATTATCTTAACACACACGACCGTGTTTTAAATATAAATAAAAGAAACATTAAGCTAAATTTTGTAGCCCAACTCTCGGCAACTATTGAAGTGTCAGAAATCACAAGAGTAAGTTAGCTCCAGTTCGTCAAGTATGTTAACGTCTTCTTGATTGGGGTCACTGTTAGAAATTATAAAAACTTAGCGAGAAAAAAAAAGATTAGTTTATTGCAATACGGAGCGTTTGGGTATGGATTTTATCACAATTTCTTGAGTGCAACTCTGGATTCAGTTTCTCACCCAATACACGTCCGAAACCAGTTTGTTTCCAAACAGTACCGATATAAACTATGTCAAAAGAAGTATACTTTTGTTAAGTATTGCCAAGCACAATAGAAAATTAAAGACTGGAGGATTTGACAGCGATTCTTCCAATTAAGACTAACAGATGCAGAACAAATGTTTGCTAACAAAACACTTGACACAATAACATTGGGTAATAGGCTTTGAGATTGGCACTAATCCAAAGGTTCAGAGAGTAACAGATAAAAACCATTACACTAATACATTTTGGCATTTATTCTGCGGGATTTACTTAATGAATGTTAGCATTCAAACATGAAGCTCAAATATTTTTGATTTACATTAGAATAATGAAAAAAATTGAAGATAAAGTAAGAAAACAGTGGTTCAGTTAATTGAAATAATGTTCAAGTTATTATTCATGTCATGATATTTTCAAAAAGTTATGCTTGAACTTGGCCAATGTTTTCAAAGTTAAAATTTATTCACTTCGAAATTCACGCCCATTATATTTTCACTAGGCGTGAATACTAACTTAAAAATTAATTAATTATTCCTTCAACTTGAGAGGGAAATGAAAGTTTTTGGACAAGGGAAAATTTTGGATAGTTAATTAAAAAAATTTGAGACTAAAAGAATTTTAGAGAAAAGAATGATAAAAGGGTGAAAAGAATTGACTTTTCATGTTTTATAGCATATTTAATGTCGGTTATTAATAAAATATGGGTAATAAAAATAAAGGAATTCTTTATTCTGAGCTAATGTCAAATAATTAGAATGTTATGCAAGATAAACATTTATATTTCAAAAAAAAATAATAAAGTCCTAAATATTTTATTCCAAATCTTTAAAAAAATTAAATATTTAATGAATTTCTATAGAATAAACGTGAAGTAAAAACTGTTCGTAAAACTTCTTTGTGTGTGTGTGTTGTGTAGATTGAGATAACTTATGGGGAAAAAATTTCCCAGATTAAACACCAAGAATCGGATCTAATCAATGTTCAGCCTTAAACAACTAAACTCAAACTGAACAGAATATTACAATTGCACCAGCAAAAAAATGAAAAGCAGAAAATCATTTCATTAAAATACACAAAAATAATAAATGTATCAAACAACTGAGGGAAATTTTTTTCAAACAATTAGATCCAAAAATACAAACTGCCAAATTTTGTTAAAAACATTTATTACACAATAAAAATTTACACAAAATGCATAAACTACGGAAATTTAACTTCCGTGTATAAACACAGGACAAAACTTGAATACATAAAAGCATTCAAATGTAAACAGGATTCTATTTTCCTATAGAAAAAGAAAGCAATTTTAACACTTATATCCTGAAAGTCAATTCTTCTCTTCAGTTCAGTTGAGAATAACAATCCATAAAACACAGATGACCACTACACAAAACATGACGATAAAAAACTCAAAAGCTACCGTAAAAAAAAGTGCGAGAAGTCACTTCCTTGTATGAGTCATCCTTCATGTTAATGTTTATGTAAGGAATGGATGGGGGGGGGGGGCAGGAAGGTCTATGAAGTAAAATTATTAGCGGAAAAACTTGTTTAAAAAGCCCCGATTTGCTTCTCCGTGCAGCTGTCGAAGGAAGAGTTTTCGTGCAGACGATCAGTTAAATTATCCTTTGTTCTTATTTTAATATTAATAGAATAATTAGTTAAGAGCAGGCGAGAAAATTGAACCTATTTTCATATAAAGAAAGTAATTATTTTGAGAAGTTAATTCGATATTAAAATACAAAAGAATTAGGCCTCTTCATTTTAAAGAAAGCTTTATTTTGTTGATATAGTAAAGTAACTGAATTAATAGACAAATGCTATTATTATGCAGGGCGGTTGGGAAAAATTATTTTAGAGTTTATCTCAGGATGAAATAGAGAATATTCAAACATTTTCAATTCTAATATATTTTTAAGTTATTGGAACATTTTAAAATATTAATAAAAAAATTTGGTACTATAAACAAGTAATATTTCAAAAATATTATCGTGTATCAACCCACAACAGCCTCCAGGTTTTTTTTTTATTAAAAAAGGAATTCTATATTTACCAGAAGTATATAAAAACTTATTGAGATCTCTTTGGTATTAACTATTAAATCACGTTTTTTTTTATTGATTTTCTTCTTATTTCCAAAATACACCCCCTTCTATGCATTTGGTTTGTATATTAAAAAATTCGTTATTTCTTCAACAACTTTTTACATTTGTAACAGTACGAACTTATTTCCATAACTTCGTACAATTTCTAATCTTATTTCGTATCAATTCTCCTGCTATAGAAGATAAAATAAATTTTCTTCAAAAACTATTGATTTTTCAAAGGTAGATTTTGTTTCATTACTTATTTCTTATAGTTTAAATATCTATTTTATAAGTATCTTAATTAATTTTTAAATAAAAAGGGTATAATGGGAAGAAAAATGGATTACGTAGTAATGAATTCAGATTCAAGGGAATTATGCGAAAGAGAAGCCCCTTTTTTGTTAGTGCACAAGACAGTCTTTGGTGCATTCCTTCGAATCTCAATGACCATGATGCGTACGATTTTAACAACCAAGCTACTGAAGCCCTAGTCCAGTGATGAACAAACTTCTTAACAGTATGCCAGAAGACAGAAATCTTTATTGGGGCAAAAAAAAAGGTAACACTATACAGTAAAATATACGTTTAACACGAAAACGCTTTCAACAAAATATCGGTTAACACGAAATAATACAACGGACCCGACAATTATGTGTTTTCAAAGATTTTTTATCAACACGAAACGAAAATCGCTTAACATGGAAAGATTTCCCTTTTGGGAACGAACAAAATACGGAAAACACCAGCCGAGCAGGTGAGATTTAAGAGGGGGTGTGAAAAGAAAGAAAAGTTTTTTTTCCCCTGTATTATTAGACTGTCCACTGCATCATAGATCATTGCAGTAGATTTGTGTACAGCCTCAATTGTAACAAAAAAAGACATTTGGAGTTTGTTCAAAGCTCAGAAAATATTGATGCAGATTCCTTTGACGAAAATAAAATGAATAATGCAGCTCCTGTTCCCACGACATCTTAAATGAGGATCCTGAAAGTATGTGCAGTTATTTGACATTCCAACGGTGAAGTGAATGTTTTTGTTTCATTGGTTTTTATTAAACACATACATACCTATATAAATAAGATGTACTCTAAAAAACTTAATTTTGTTCAATGTGTTTTTTTGCAATACCCTTTAAAAGGAAAGTCTTTTAACACGAAAAAATATTTCAGCCTCCTCAGTTTCGTGTTAGAGCGATTTTCGCTGTATTTTGTGGGAAAAGATTCAAGAGAAGTCATGCCTAAAGAATTCCTATTATAAAATTAAAACTCACAACAATTATTCGTCATTGAAATAATAAACCATCAATCCGTCCAGGGATATAAAACCATTCTTCTATATTTCCATCGATATATTTCTTACACACACACACTTAATAATAATGTACAAGACATTAAATATCACTAACAACGAATTCTTAGATGATAACGATCACCCTACTCCTCCCATAAATGAAGGTCTCCACACTAGAAGCAATTCGGTGCTTATCAGCAGCAATACGCTACCTTTTCCGCCACCAAAACGAAAAACGATAACCACCTTTCTCAATCCCACAATAAAAAAATATACTTTCGAATACTGCTTATCAGGTTGGTCACCTATAAAAAAAGCAAGGTAGGGGGAAGAAGGAACCCTGGAAACTAGACAACACATTTCTAGGAAGTTACTCCCCTCCACCTTATGCATTTCCTTGCACAAGAATGATTTTTTTCTTCTACGTTTTTTTATCCCTTATAGGTGGAGCACATTTCTAGCAAGAGATTTCTTTTTCAACGGCTTCAGGTTAATATTTTTTTCTTTGGTTTGCTTTCCCGGGAATCTATTGTGTACAGCATGCGATGAAGCCGAGCATTATGAAAAAGAACCAGTTTCTTCAGAACATAATAGCAACGTCTTCTGTGTTTGAGAGTAAGTATTGATCCGGGTTTCTTTCTTTTTTTTTTAATTCTATTTTTGACGTCTACTTTTGAAACGCGAGAGAAATTCCATGAGAGTTACCAGCTAGAATTTTTTTATGCATATAAGGATCCACTACGCTTTGATTGAAATTTGGATAAAAATGTCGAGTGAATCTTATCGATTATGTGAATAAAAATCCAATGCAAAAGCGGTTTGGGTTGATGATTTTCTACGCGATGTGGATTCAAATTTTTAACAAGTAGTACCTGGGATGATGGACATAGTGATTGCCTATAATAGAGAAAAATAGTTCAATTAAAATCGCTTCAATTATGGTTTGGGTAGGATTAAAATGATGTATCGATGTTTGAAACGTCGAGTAATATTTATTGATGTGACAAAAATCTTCCGTAAAGGTTGTTATGGTTTATAAATGAAGGGGAGTGGGTTGGAATTCCTAACAGAAGACATGAATTTCAAAATGATGGATAATGTGAATGATTAGCGTAAAGAACTAAAATGCCTCAGTGCTTTAATTAACATTGAACCGTTAAGGTTTTTGATTATTGTAAAAGATAAATATCGCAGCATCTTAGGAAAAAAATTTGGTAATGATGTATTCGTTTCAACCTTGTATTCAAATCGCGCTTTAAATAAGAATTGCGTTACCAATTCCTTTCGTAAATGTAAAAAACCAAATCTTCGAAACATTCTATAAATTTAGTTTGATTTATTGAATTATAGATGCACAGAGAAATGATTCTGAACCTTTTTTTTTGTTGTGGTACACTTAACAATTTCAAAATTTGGTGACACTAACACAATTTAGTAAAATTCTTTTTAACTTATTTATCTGTAATACGCAATGTAAAATAGTTTATAATAATTTTCAATGTTAAATAAAATATGCACGAGACAAATACACCAAAACGTTTATTGTGTGAGTAATTATAAATTAATTTAATACATTTAATGTGTGTGTGGAAGAGGGAATTTGTGTGTGTGAGATAATTTTTGATAATTTTGGTTACATTTGGTCGTAAAAACGATAATGCCACTCATTTCGTCATCCACATTTAAAATACTCTATCTTTTATTCATTTTTATGTTGCCAATGCTGAAAATTCGAATTCACTTAAATAAGATGCAGAAAATTGCAACACTATTTTTAAAGTTTTTTTTGGCTATTATGAGATAATCTCCTCCAATTTGAATCTAAAATTAATAGACTTTTCCAAATGCTTTGAAATTAAATCTCGATTATTATAGAGCGAAATAAGTTTTTTCACTTCAAAAATAATTCACATACAAATGAGTACATTATTACAAAAGGATCACGAACCCAGTCAAATTTCTTTATATCCATCTATCCACGAAAAGTAAAGTACCACAAAAATTCTTAGTTTATTTCAAAAAAAGACAGAATGACAAGTTCCGAGTATCATTAAATTTTCTTAAAAAAATTGACTACACACTTCAGGCATTTGGCAGCACACAAAAGAGCCGCGACACAATGGTTGAGAATTGCTGTACTATACATTAATTTGGCGATGAACTCGACACTTGGCGAAGAATGCCTGAATTATAGTAGCCTGAGTGAGTGAATATTAACGTCGCACTGTTCAGCTACACGAGGGTTTTCGGCGACAGACCGCATAATTTTGAACCATGGTCAAGTGACGCGGACGACACCTGAGCTGGTACCCCACCCCCTCTCCTAACTACCACATCACACCAACGGCAGGACATTGAGCTCTCGAGAGATTTAACGTGCATCGCTCCCCTACATGGTGGATCTTCAGTGGTAGTGGGCTCGAACTCATGACACGCTATCCACGATCCGATGCCTTGACTACTTGGCTACCGCGGGCCACGCCTTATTAACCAAACATCCAGACTAATCATTAGTTTGTTTCAATGGCACAAAAGCTATATCTGGGGTAAAGTTATGTCATTCATTAATTTACTAATAATAAATGCATCGTGTAAATAAATACATATGTATATCTTTGATCTAGACGAGAGGTGAAAGATGGAAACGCGGTAAGTACTGGCTGGATAAGAAGGATCTAAAAAAATTCTCAGGCTATCCTGGAGGTACTTCAGTCGTATTTACCAGACACCTTAATAGAAAAAAAAAGAGGAAATAATTTTCGTGGACCTCTGAAAACTTCTTAAATATTTTTTTCACATGCGTAATCCTAAAGCAAATATCCAATAGAAATTAGGTGAATTCAAGATTTCAATTCAAGACTTACCTACTGGACAATCTTTTTAATAATATTAGATGTAGATTCATATTTTTAGGGGGGGGGTACTTTAAAATTAGAACCAAATTCGAATTTAAAAAAAAATCACTAAGATTAACATTGACATTCTCATATATTTAACATTATCCATACGAAGTACTGATAAAAACCTAGAAGGATATTTCACATTCCAACATTACATGCATAATGTACCTACATATAAATCTACAAAAAATGCATCTACAATTAAATTGTTTTTAAAATTTAAAAAAAAAAATGATTCAATAGTAAAATTAATTGACTATGTTTCTGAGAGAGAGAACTCAAAATATCAATTTTTAATTCTTGTTTGTATTTTGACTGCATAATAATTCTAAAAACAAAACAAAGAAAATGCAAAGAAGTATTCCTAAAAATTTATTACAAGGATTACTGAAAGCTTTTTGTACATTTTTTTTCTTTTGACTGCAGTTCAAATAGAATATAATTCTTTAAAACACTTTTAAAAAGTTATATTTTTTTAATAAATAGAAATATTTAGTTTATTCAAATACCACATACGTATAGAATTTAGATTAACATTTATGTTATGAAATGGAACTTAGAAATTCCCTCGAGAAAACCGTTGATAAGAATTCCCTTATTTTTAGAACACACATAACTATATTTAGTTATAAAATATAGAATCTATTGTCATGTTATATATATATATATATATAAAAATGCTAAAATCAGAAACAAAATCTCATTCAACAAAAGATCGCATTCCTTTATTACAATCTGGGTAGCTTCCAAAACTGAAAGTTGACATGCGTTTCCATGGAAACCCAAAACAACCAATCAACGGCCGTGTCATAATAATGAATAGTACTGTGCGTAACGAAAGTCGACAGCATTTCAGGGGCTCTAAGACCTATACTTCCCGTTTGAAAATCCGCCAAGTCTGAAGTAATTACTATTATTTCCTTTTTCTAGTGAGGTCAAGATTAGATTTTTACGAGTACAGAATTTTTATCAGATATTAATTCTAGTGTTCACATATTTTATGGTAGGTAGAGGAAAAGAATGTTTGAATATGGTCAAGGTAAAACAAATATTATTCTTAACAGGCTGCAAAGCGAATTTAAAATACTAGAAGTTTCATGTCCTACTCTAATTATTTTAAAGTTTGATAAATAACAAAATTTTGCATTAAAAATAATTTCATCAAATACACAAAATTAATGCGTCGACTTGAAAGGGTTTCTTATGTTCGATTATACTAATATTGTATGTTGAAACAGGGAAAATTTAATAAACAAAAAAAAATAAGGTTTTTCTACAACTAGTATCGTTTATTAGCAAATAGTAAAATGAATTACTTATTAAAATAGAACAATATTTTTTAAAACCAATTGTTAAAGGTTTTTGAAATTGCTAACTTATACTGTATCTAGGAGCCGTGACAAATTTTACACAAAATGGGAGGGGGTGGAGACGGAAATAAAAACATTTTTGCGTGTGTGCCCATCACTGTATTAAAACTTAATTTAAATTTTTAATTTTACTTATGAATTTTAAAATTACCAACATCTATAAATGAAAAAAAATTATAGTTTAAATACTAATATGAAATTGAATCTAATTTTTAAAAAAAATTTGAAGTTTAAAATTCTTTAAACAATTTATATATATTATAGAAAATACTTATTCAATCAACATAACTCGATTCTTTACATATTAATTTTAATAAAAAAATTAAATTTTAAATAAAGTAATTTGAAAATTTTATTGTTAATTAAAAATTTACGACGCCAAAAAATATAAAATTTTCCGCAATTTCTATTAAAATTTAAAAATACTTAAGTATTTCTAATAGAAGTACAAAATATTTAACATGCATTTAAATATAAAAAAAAACAAATCAAAACCATGTTAAATTCACAAAAACAAAATTTGTTTACGCATACTAAATATTAAGCATTAATAATTATTTATGCATATAACATTCAGTCATATTTAAAAACCTTATCAGTTTTTTGATCTTTTAAAAGCTCTCCATAGCCATTTTGGGTTTATTACCGCCGAAAACTTAAAAGGGGGGAAAAAAACAACCAGAAATTGGATTTTTCAGCCAAATCATCAGAGATGATAAATAAAAACTTATATGACACTTTCTTTCGATATCTCAAATTCTAATTCACAATTTCTTGGGGTAACCCCAATATATATTCATCAAATATTCATTTACTGTTTCTCCTTTGCTAGCTAATGCATTTCCCAAAACTCCAAGACTATCTCGCGTGTAGGACCAGATGAAATCAACGTTTCATCTTGTCCTTTTACAGAAAAAAAACGATGCTTTAACTGTTGCCATCCATCAAATCATAAATAACACCCCAAATATTGCTCCCAGTGTCTCACCAGGAATCTATCTTTGTCGACAGTTCATCAGATTCTAAATGGCTGTCGGAAGGAAGTCAGACGATATTATCCCTTCTGCACCCCCTCATTCACCCTCCCTGAGGAGTCGGACGTGACTTTGAAGTGATAAAGGAGAAGAAAATTCCAAAACTATTTTTAAGTAGATGTTTTCACTCCCCAAATGATTGTTTCAAGATCTAAGAGCCAGTTAATAAGTGCAGTGAATAGGTAACTTCTTAGATAACCACATTACTGGCTCAAATCCAGAGTCTGCTAAAAAATTCAAAGGAAGATTTTAAAGATATTTTTAATCACGTAACTGGTGGAAAAAAGAAAAGGGATTATGCAAAATAGATGACAAGGGAGAGGTTTAACGATACGAATGCATCAAGTCAACAAGAGATGAAGTTCATGATTATGCGTTGCTATAAATGTGTGTGTGCCAAAGCAAGAATAAATCGATATCAACTCTCGGGGAGATGGAATATGCTGCTGTTTTAAAATGACACTACAAGTATTCCCGTTTTTTAATGCCAAAAACTTTTTCTTGACGTAAAAATTCAAAAAATTACATTGACTAAAAATTTTACAAATTACTTTTTTCATAAAATAAGTGGTATTACATATGTGAGGACGTTTTAATGAGCCACCCGAGACCGGGCCAGGGCCTCGTCTCGTTCTAGACTCGGCCCAGTAAGATAACATTGGGCAATTAAAATTATCCGGATCGTTGTTTCCAGACATATTCTCCGAAAAACTGGGAATTTCGAACTATATATGACAACTGGCAACAGAAGCAAGATTGCATTATGCCACGCCCATTGTCCCTTTTTAGACCCCCCCCATGATGTCATTAGTCATTTAGATGAAAGGAAGCAGTCGATCGAGTCGAATTTTGCTTTGGTTCGTAAAATTATGAGTCACGCATATATTTTTTTTATGGGTTATTGTTTGTACCAGTATTTGACAACACATGCTATGTACTGTCTAATCAAAAGGCTCACAGGGAGTTACAAAAGGCTACTTTTGTGTAGGGGTCCAGGCAGTGGCGTAACATACACCCCGCATCGTGGAGGGGCCCAGGATTGTAGGGGTCTAAAACCTGACTGACACCAAGTACGTATTTAACTAATTAAAAAATATTCAAGGCAAAATCTGACTTTGCAGAGTTGGGGACGCCATCGAGCCCAGGGCCTCAAGAAGTCTTAAAATGTCATTACACATGCATCATTTATTCGTTAATTTAAATACAATTAAATAGTAAACGTATTTAAAAACATGGAATTTTCACTTTCAAAATATTCAAAACCTAACCACACCCTCCCCAATTTTGATTCTTACAAAATAACTTAAGATCTAGATTTATCGATCAAAGAAATCTCTAGATCGTATTCAGAAAAATCTGTTCTACATCATGTTCAAAGAAACAATTTGAAAATATTTCACACTTCTCGAATGGCTAAAAATCTGTTCTACATCATATTCAAAGAAACAATTTGAAAATATTTCACACTTCTCGAATGGCTAATTTTAGAAAATTTCTAGAAATTTGAACAATAAGGCTATTGAAATGAATTAAGTATTATTTTAGATCAAATTCGGCTTTTCATCATATCCCAGAGCTACATTGAGAGAGGGAAAACTAGAATAACTGTCCAATGGCATTTTACATTCTGTACTTCTTGTATAACTCAAGTTATAACTATCTAAAGCTGAAATTCTTGTGATAAAGTGTCAAAAACTCTTATAGCAAACAAACCCCAAAGCACTTATAACAAAATGGTGAATGTACAAAATAAACTCAAAAGAATTCTTGGGAGATGCCACAAACATCACAGGGGAAAAAAATTAAGTTAATGCATTCCGTCAGCGAGTGTCCAGAATTATCAGACGATATCCCTCAGTGAAAGAAAAAGCAGATCCTCCCTTCTAGAAGGGAGTCCTGGAATGTTTGCTCGCGGATCTTTTAAGTGAGGAGAGCCCCGCAAATTCCCATCTCGAAATTGTCTCCCCGGCACTTCTCTAATTCCTCCATTTCCCCCCACCCCCTCATTCCAACATCCGCACTATGGAAGCTGGAAAACGGTTATAGCAGTAGATGGAACACGAAACGAAACGGGACTCACAGCCATTTTTGACCACAAAAATAATTATGAAACTCTTGCCTCATGTATCCATTGAAGATTTGATTTTAAAGTGCATCGATAAATAAATACACACTCGTAACATAACACTGATTTATACATTACTTTAGCTCAAAACTGGAAATTGTGCATACTTAAAAATGCTTTTGCTTTGATGATACAGAGATTAAAACTTCAAAACATGATACATTTGAAATTCTACATTCTTTTTCTTCGTTGTGTGACCGGTGGAAAGTTTAGATCACTGGCGTAACTAGTTCCGAGAGGGCCCTGTATCAAAATTCCTTCGGGGCCCTATTTCAGATACGAGAGCCCTGTTAGTAGGACTGTAGTTACACGTGTTAGGGCCCCTGTAGCTAGGGGACCCCGTATCATTGATATGGCTGATACAGTAGTAGCCCACGCCCCTGGGGTTTGGATTCTTCTACTTGAATCGTAAATATATATATTTGGCAAAAATATTTTTTAAGATGCTATTTAATCATTATTTAAGATTTTGCGAATCACTTCCCGAGTATGTCAGTAATAAGTAAAAAAAGTACAGATGGTAGTTTTTTGAAATGACTTAACAGCATGACTCCACAAAATATGTGCATCTCATACTAAAATATCTGATTTACACAGTATTACGTTCTAAAATTTACTAAAATAAGTTTAGAAGTTATTTTAAATATACTTTCAAGCGTTATTTTACCAATTTATGTAGTACTATGAACCTACGCGGATAAATTCGATATATTGTTTTTTTTTAGTCAAAACAATGCTGAACTTTCGCTTTACAAATAAAAAGATAAGGATTTTAAAAGAATATTTTTTTTTATTATATTTAATTAAATATTTCTTATTGAACAAATTGGTAGATTATAAATGTTTAAATAGTGTTAAATGTCCATTCTAAGATGCCTAGTACCGAAAAAACTATCCAGACATCAGCAGTTCTTATTTGAAATAAATTTACATTTTTAAACTTTATTCTTAATACGATTAAAAACAAAAGCAGAAAGCAAAATATTTCAAAATATTTTCTTCTCAATTTGCTGTCACTTTAAAAAAAATAATGTATGGAACATTTAAATATAAGTACGATTACTACATAGAATATAATTATTTAACAATAAATGGTTCTTTTAATTACCGTTGGTCAGTATTAAAATGGAGAATGTTTCCATGACAACGCCACTGTGATTTCACATTAAATTTCATGTTCATGAACATTAAATGAGAACAAGATTTAACATTTAAAAGCTTGCAGAGATGTAAATAAAGCATTACTAGTAGACATATTCAGGATTCATTCTCTTTATAACAAAATGAAATAATTTAGAAATTATATAGATTTCTTCAATTTCAATAAATAGGAATTGAGTACATTAACTGAAGAATCATTTTGGCAGATTTAATATTGAAATTCCCATATTTTTGAAAAAGGCACAAAATTAACTCGCCCAAATTCTTTCATGTAATAAAGAGTAATTCCATTAAAAATATTGTTTATCCGAAACATTTTCTTCAAAAATCAAACTTAGGAAAATATCTTGTTTATACACCACACGAAAGTTATTAAGACCAAACCAATTTAAAACATGAAAAATAATCAGTTTTAATACATCCAGCTTTTTCATAAAAGGTCTTTTAATTCTGCAAACATACATTTAATACCTTAAATAAAATGTAGCCCATATTGTAGAAAAATGTCTGATTAAATTTACATGTTACTTTGATTTTAAATATTAACGTACTAAAGCAGGGGTGAGCAGACTATTCCTGGGGGTACGAGCTACTTCTAACTTTTTCAAAGTGTTGCGGTCCACCCTGTCTCCAGATTAATTGGCATCGGTGATTCACAAATACGTTTTATTAGTACGCACATCTTAGGTATTAGTAAACCGGTCACCCCAAAATGTCTCGGTGGTCCACCGGCCGATCGCGATCGTCTTAATGCCCACCCCTGTAGTAAAGTATAACGCGTGTCATCACTGCGTTACTTCAACTGCAGAAATTCGATCAACACTCAAAGAAAAACAAAAATTCTAACATGTTCTTCATATTGCATACAAAAATTAATAATTTATTGCCTGTTTTTAAATATTTCATGCCAAAAAATACACCACACACGCAGTATTGATTGAACAAAATTACTTTCCGATGAATCAGTGAATATTACAGATAACGAACCGAATCCAGACATAAAACGCCGCGACTTAATTGAAAAAGCATCTGTTCTATGTCTTGGTCATGGACACATGTGCTAAAGGTCTCTCAACCGAAAGTGAAGTACCTTCTTTGAGATGTCCTTCACCAATACCAGATAACAAGGACAGTAGCCTTTTTTCACGCAGTTTGAACAATTACTTCATTATTTATTTTTCTTTTTGAAATTTGTGATGTTCCTTTAAATATCGATAGCATAAATAAGCGGTATTTTTATTTTATGAGAATTCTTTGAAATACTTTGGAATGTGGAATTAGGTACTTGTTTTTTTCAAAATTCTTTTTAGCACTCACATTTAATTAAACTGATATCTAACTTTTTTCCAAAGTAAATGGTTTATTTTTTTTCACTGTACAATAAATAAAATTTAAGGAGAATACACATTTCTAAAGTGCTATGCTCTAAAATGGTAGAGATTAAGGCATCAGATTTTTTTTTAAAAAAAGAACCAGCGGTTAATTTGTATTAATTTCGATTCAAAAGTAATTCTTTATATATTTAAGCATTTTTCTCTCTCACAAATGTTAAAATCCAGAATGAACAAAAGAATTTGTGAGTGTTTGTGAAAGTAACTCTAATTGTTTATATTTACCATTTTAAAAAGAAAACCGTATTTCAAAATACAGAACACAATTTAAAAGACATTTGATTTAATTTTTCTTTTCTTTATAAAGAGCTTTGTCCAAATGTTTATTGTATAAATTCTCAGAGAAATTTTTCTAAATAAAATAAACTAAACAGTACCACCCAATTTAATTCTTTGAGAATAAAGCAAAGAACTAGAAACTTGGCTATTATACACCTCTTTGGAGAAACTAGTAATATATAATAGAGTTTTTTTTTTCATTTAGAAAATATGACACATTAATGACACAGCGTCACATGATAATGATAACCACGTGTTTCTAGTCAATCGCATGTGACGTCACAGTCACACGATAAATATAATCGTGTTTCTAGCCAATCAATTAATGCGCTTCGTTGTTGCCAACTTTTGCTCTTTGTAGAAACTCTTAAAATGTACATATTTGTACATAAGAACACGAAATGCATTTTATATAAAAACACATGCATATAAACTAAGAAGTCTTTGTTAAAGTTCTTTTTATAATACTTTATTATCTTTACCCGGTCAGAAAGTATGAAATTTGTCTTCATCATGTGACCGTCATGAATTGAAACCATTTTAAAATGAATGTAAGACTAGTCTCTGATAAAATAACAGAAATACACTACATTTAATTCCGTTCCAAAGTTTTGTATGGAAAGACAGCCAATTTTTTAAAAGTTCGGAATAAAAATATTATTCAAGGCTTATATTTATAGAAGTTTCTATTTAGAATTTCAGGAGAGATTTTACAAAATAAAATTCATTGTTATACAACTTATATTCTCAGTTTGAAGCCCTCAGTCTTCAAAACATTTGTGTTCTTAAAATAATTGCTTCATAGCCTAAATACAATGGATCTCAATTTTTTTTATCAGTTCTGTTTAAATAAAAAAAAATCAAGTCTTCACAAGAGATGTACAATTTTAAGCAATGAGAAAAATAAATTCTTAAGTTGAATTTAATTTAAAAAAACTCATTTTTTAAAAAAAGTATTCTAAGCTTAATGCCACATTTTTAAAAAGGTTTGTAGAAGACTTAAGAGGGCATAAAATTTTTTTTTAGAATAATCAAAAAGCAAATTGATTTATCAATATTTATGCTTATCCACAAACAAAAAAAAAACCCTGCGAATCCAAAATCGTACAAAATTTAAGAAAACACTTATCTATCCACAGATTTTATATATCCAAATATTAAATATATATACAAATATATTCTCTCACTGTGATGGGAAAAACCATACAACACATACCAATTCTGATCATAAATAAGAGTAAGCATAATTGTATTAACGATATGTATGTAATGCACACTCGATGTTTAATAAATTTTAAAAATTATCGGAGAAAACATACAAAAATGTAGAAATTTAATTTTCTAATGTAATTGAAAAGATATCAATCTGTTGCATATAACCCGATAAAAATTTCTTCAGATGATTGAATTCATCTCAAATAAAGGTTTCTTTATTAGCACAAACACATAAAATTCTACAATTATTAAAATGAATTGTGATAAAATATCCGATTCAAAAAGATAGAATTGGTTACTGAAGAAAATTTACTTGCATCATAAACCTACTTTTTAAACATTTAGAGTCGGTCCTTGCAGTATTGAAATTTAACTCCTATTGCAAAATAGGCCACTTTTAATTGACCTCGTAATTTTGAAACACGATCATTTGGCGAAAATATTTAATTATATTCAATTATTTTTCTTTCCGACTTCTACCATCACGCTATGGGGAAAAACTTAAATTTAACAAGAAGTATTTCCTACATATCCCGCAACACGATCTTGGTACACGCAACTTCAGCTTTAAAGCTCAACTAATACTGTCTCGTAAAAGAGAATGAATTCATGTGAAAAAATGCCCCCACCCCCAAATAGTATTTTATTTGTTAAAATTTCTTAAATTCTTAGATTTAACATGCAGTGATCCGATTATTCTGAGCGATTAAGTTTGCTGGAAGCGAGTCTCGGATCCATTCATCTCAAGGATTCATTCTTTGTCATCGCGACCCCTTACAGTGTCCAAAGATGGCTCCGACGTGCAGTTCAGTATCCCAATTTCCAATTCATCTTTCACGAAAGATCGACGAGAGAGACTCGAGACCTATCTCCCCATCAGCCTGTAATGGTTGTTTTCGGGTTCGACAAACCACTCACTGGATCGGAAATGACAAGAACCGGGTTCTAGAGCTGCAAGTGGAGGGGGACGAACAGACCTTAGTTCAGACGACCACAAAGCCTACCCCCTGCCCCCGCTGCTATTTTAGCCGCCGCCCCATATTCTGCCCCTCACACAATGACAATAGGTACATATAAAGGACTCCTCTACTGTGTGAATGACTTTTTATACGATTCGATCGAACCAGGGGGGTCTTGTGTGGGAGGGGGTAGTCCTCCCCTTTTAGTAGACGTAATCAGATATTCGAGGGACGTACAGCAGAATAATAGCGAGGGATAAAGTAATTGAGTGCAGAAACTCTTCTGGAGCCATGACACGTATTATTCAGTCAACTGCTAGAAAAGGGGGTCGGCAGGAATTGTTCCATCTAGTCAAATATGCAAATCGGGTTTTAAATTGATGGTAGCTTTCCCATCTAACAAAGTGCTTGATGTTTTTATAAAAATAAATGACGAGACCGACTGACTGACTGTCAGAAGTAACAGGAAGATCTAAATGCAAATGATAGCTACTGCTCTTTATGTTTTTGCACCGATTTCCATCGAAATGGCGCCTGCATAAACTGTCCTCTGTGTCCTTCACGGATATGCAATGGCTTACTAATCTGAACAGTTTAGTAAAAAAAAATGTGTTTTGTCGTTTCAATTCTGGTTTTTCAACCGAAGTCAATATTTTTATCTTTGTCCTGCGGTTTGTTTTGAAATAAGCTCTTATTCTCGAGAACAACAATTTCCAGACCTTGAAAAATAATCGGAATAATTCTTACTCACGCATAAAACAAATTTTTTTGAAATTTTATTGATTGTTATATTCATTTCATAACTGTGCTGCAAGGGAGCAGTCACTTGACGAGCTTATACCCAGTGCGAGTAATTATACCAGGGAGAAATTATAAATGGGACTTCCTACAATATATATACATAGTACTAGAAAACGAATACTTTATACATTATATCAAATTGCAAATTAAAATTACATGTGAAATTAATTTTGTAATATTACATATTTACCATATGAGAAATTGTAGAAAATTGTTGTACACATCTTTTAAAAGTGTTCTTCAACAAAGCATATTTGAAAAAAAAAATCTACTTATATTAGTAGTAAAATCTTATAAACTGATGTATTCATAAATGACGTTACTTAAGTTGGTGCGGGAAAAGAAAAAAAATAACGCTTAGTATTTGTAAAATTCTCGATGTTTCTTCAATTTCACTCTAAGCATGCATCGTAATTTCAAATTTTCAAGTGCACTTTAAAAAGTACGCAAATAAAATTTTTTAATAATGTGCATCAGAAAATTTGCCTTTAAAAATTAAATTTATTTCAGTAGTGACTTGGATAAGCTACAATAGCTAACATTTTTTATCAATAATTTTACGCTTTAAAAATGAGTTATCCATATCGGTAAAATTATTTTGTGCATTGAAAAAAGAGTGTCTTGTTAAAAATTTTGTCTGATTTCTCTTTTTTTTTATATATATAATATATATATATATATATTTGTTAGTTTATTATAAAAGCTTTTAAATATATTTTAAATAATTTTTAAGAAAAGCTTGAATTTTATAATTTTAATATTAAATCGGTTGATAACTGGTAGTTAGAAAAACTTTATTGTTCACATTTTTTTTTTTTTAATTTTAAAGTTTGTATCGAAAAAGATTATACGCTTTTAAAAAAAAATCCAAACGATTCAATTCTTTTTTTGCCATAAAATCAGAATTCAGTCTAATTTTATCAGCAAATCAAATTGCAAACAATCTACAAATCTGATTTTACAAATTGAATTACAAATCTAATTTTAATGCGCTTTTTTCAAAATTTGGAAAAAGCGCATCGTATAAGAAAAGTTAATATTGTTCTATAAAAGTTAACATTAAAGAAAAAAGCATGTAAAAAAACACTGTTCTAACTTTTACGAATTATGTGGCTACTGATATCAAAACTATCTATATATTATGAAGTGTTTATTTAGCTCAAAATGACTTTTGACATTTTAACACTGAGATTTTGGCAAAATATCTTCTATCTTAAAACCATATCAAATAATAAAATCCTATGAGTACTTATTTGTTATTTTAACATTATGCTATTTGAGGGATCCAATTATGAATCAACTCGTAGTATTATCCAGTATTCGAACCTAATGACCCATGAGAGAACTGCATCCAGAATTCTATAATAAATACGCTTATTCCGATTTTTACCATTTATTATGAAAGTAAAATTTAGAATTGGCATCAAATTTCATTTTTTAAAAATTCTAGTCAAAGCTAAATAGAAATTAATTAAAATATGCGTGCAAGATTCAAAAATGTAATATGTTTCAAGTTTCTTGAAAAGCAAGTTGCTTCCAGGTCACAGTTTGCGAAATTTGTAAGAGAAATATTAAATTTTAAAAAATAAAACCACTCTTTAATAAATTAAACAGTATCACTCGCACAGGTACTAATAAATTTGAACCTAATTATTTTTTTAGAAAAACTTAAGCAATGAAAGAAAAAAGGATGCAAATGCATGGAATAAATACACAAAGATGAAAAAATAAGTGGAAATACTGAAAAAGCGTCCATAATACTCGCTCTCCGCTCAAGAGAGTTTGATGTATTTGTATACCTTGTTAAATTATTTATTCGAAAGAGAATTTTCAAGTCTTTTTTTACTTGATTCTCGCGAAAAGAACGAAATTTATTCTTTTGAATCGTTGCCAAGAAATGAAAAGCAATTTTTAAAATTGATCGTTTGAAGCAAACGATTCTTTTGTCCGCGGGAAATAATTTATTCTGTCCATATTAAATATTGACAAACAACACGGTTGATTTTATAATTTAAAATGAACGCTATATATTTTCATTTAAGAGAATCATAATTTCATTAAAGAGTAAGATCCGTTTTCTTTAATGAATTAATAAAATAATTATGATAAAAACTTTTACTAAGACTAAAGTTGAAGAACTTTTCGGTTAAAATTTGACATTGCTCTTCCATGGAAAATTTCTAAGCACAAATGTAATTTTTAATTCCAGTTACTAAATAAACATTCTGCTAAATCATTTTATCATGAATTCGTAAAAAAATTTACTAACTTAAAAATTAGTTAAAATCCAAAAAATGTATGAATTTTATGAATGACGCATACTAAAGTGTAAAAACTGCTATATGCTAAATTGATGTTGAATCTAAAACACTTAATATGTTGCATTGTTCGTGTTGCTTTATTTTAATCCCAAATAAGATTCATATTCTTGTTCAATCGCATAGGTTTTAATAACAAGAAACAACTGTAGGATTTAAATTCGGAAAAATACTTTCGTATTTTGAGTATACTGATACATCTCAGTCAAAAATCAGTGATCTGAAGAGTAAGAATTGATTCTACTAAATCATCTTAAGATTAATACTGAATCTGATATAACACTGAGATTGAGAAAAATTTGTCAAAACTCACAATATTAGGTAACGTAATTGTGAAGAATCTCGATTTAAAAACGAACGATTTAAAAAATTTTGTATGATAATTTATCGCATTTCATATGAACCACAGAACCGCAAAACTGATCATAAAAATCCGAATTTGATATAAAAAATCACCAAAAATTACGACTGCATAGTATCAAAGTAAATTAAAAGTTCGAATACAAAAAAATATAATTATGTCTAAAATGTTTTATGTAAATTCGAATCTTACAAGAGATCAAAAACGGATATGCTACATAAAATCCTTTACTAAATTCCTATAAAATACTAAATAAACAATTGAAATCCAAAAGTTTTACTCAAATTTTATAATAAAGACCTTTGAAAAGAGAAGCACGAACTAATGAAAATTTACCTATATTAAAAATTTTACTAGATCAAAATAATATATTTTCCACAAAAGTCAACTTGAAAAAAATACATCAATACGTTAATTTCAAAATAAAAAATACATCCAAAGTTTGTTTTTGTTTCATGATTAAAATTAAATTAAGCATTTAAAATCGAGGAAAACATCGGACAAAAGTTTTTAAATTGTAAAATGAATAATGAAAATATTTTCACATTGGTACGTGCATTGAAATTATGCAGATTAATTAATTTATGCATGCCCAATAATTTTTATATATCACAAAAAAATTGAAAAAAAAGTCTCCTTTTATGCATAGGCTTTTCGTTAAATTTATTAAGAGATTTTTCTCTCGTAAATTTTTTTAACAAAATATACAGGGAGAAAAAATCGAAAAATATTAAATTATAAATATTTGAGATTTAGGTAAGCTTTTAAAATTATAATGTTCAAAATTTTTAAGTCACTTGATTATATAAAGAGTCATGCAATGAAAATTAATTAGAAGACAAAATTACGTGCAAATAATAATCTGATTAATTTTGATAAACTAGGAATGATTAATCTTTTCATGAATTGCCATAGATTTAAATAAAAAAAAATCCAAAATCAAGCAATTTTTTAAAAAAAGACTCATATCCATAACTTAGCATCGTTCAAGCACTAAACATAAAAATTTACAGAATTTTTTCTATTTTACTCTAAATTCTTATTTTTAAAAATTAAATTCTTTTCCAAAATTGCTAATTTTTTAGAATTCATGCAGTCGTAGCACAAATCTTACCTTTGTTTAGTCTCTCCAAAATCACCTGCTTGTGCTCATCAGTGACGGGCTGGCTGACAACAATAAGGATGTAAGACCCAGACGGGGCCATACTACTCGAATAAGGCGTACCACCGCCTTCCATACTCAGGCCCAGGGGACTAAGATCAGAAAAAATTCGTCTGAAAACTTCTCCGGCACGAACAGTTTTTCCTCTGGTTTAGTTTTTCCGAACCTCTTCTTGGAACAAATAACGAATATTTAATTAGAGTTTTCGCATATGAGAGTTTCTGAGAGCGTGTCGTTCACTACGAGTCAGCGCACTGTCAATAGGTATAGTAGAGAGGAGCAGGACCGATTCGGGGTTTTCGCCTTGCCGGGCGGTGGCTGTTAGTGCGCCTGCGCGAGATGACAGCGCCGGCTCCATTCGTTCACTGCGGTAGAACACCACGTGACCTGTGTCAGACTCCATTTTTTAACTTTTTTTTTTCCTTCTCTTCCACCCGCTCTCTTCTCTGCTGCTTCCCTTAGTTTTAGTTTTCGTTTCGGGATTGTTTGAGAAGAAAAGGGGTTGTATTGACATTTCGTTTTTTTTCTTATTTGTAAGTCGGGTTGAAAAGTAGATGAGGTATTAAGGTCAAAGAAAAATTTTTGAATTAACATACACCTTTGACTTTAGAATTTGAATTTCCTTCCATTTACTCTTCTTCCTTCTTTAAATTCTATGTAAAAATATATATATATTTGTAAAAATATAAGCCATGGAAGAACATTTTATTTGATTGGATTAATAATTGAAAAATTTTCTGTTCAATTTCGGTAAACATAGACAAAAAGTTAAAAACACACACCATTAAAAAAATATTTTTGTCCCTCTTAACATTTTAGTGAATAATGAATGAAGAAAAAATTGATAGTCAGCAATACTTTAAAATTTTTAAATAAACACCTCCATACAGTAGCGAAAAACAAGGGGAGGAGGGGTCCCCAATAGCTCTTGCTTTTCCCCCCCGATTGATTACAATCCTATGCATATAGTACGTAAAATAATGAATTCTAATTTTTATCAATGCTAATTATTTATTCAATAATTTGCTTTTTGCTGTTATTTTTTTTGATCCAGCAATCGATTAAATCAAAAGAATATGTTTGATGGGGGCGTTTTGCGGAATGTGCACCGTTGCTCTCATTGTATTTTTTGATCTTCTAAGACATTTAAACTTGCATTCAAAACTAATTAATATTTCTTTTGTTTAAATTATTTTCAACACAATAACGTTTAGAAAGCTGAGTAACTTAGTTTTTTTTATTTTATTTAATTTCAATTGATCTATTCAATTAATGGAATAATTTCTGCTTTAGAGTTGAATATTGGTAATGAGAGAACTCATTATAATAATAATAATAATAATAAATCTCATCTGTGTGTTTTTATGAAAAAGTCATACACATTGGTAAACCAATGTCTTAATCTCTTTATCACACCACTTGGAAGATTTTCTAGCCAATTTGATTTTGAAAATAGCGTAATTCAACGTTTTTCGTTTCTACAATCTTAAATGGGATCGGTTTAGTAAAAAGTTTAAATGGAATCAGTAAATTTAAATTTCAGATATGTCGCTAGGCATCTTTACATATTGCTACATTTTAGATTAATTAAAATTTTGAAAAAGTTTTACCTCTTCATTATAAATTTTTTTATCATAAGTAGAGATACGGTAGTAAAAAAAAAGTTGTTAATTAAGTTGAATCCTGAGTTCGAGTCCTGGTTCTACCTAAGATCTACCTTGTTATAGCAAGTCATATAAAGCAGGGTCTTTTAGAATACTGTTGTGATGTTGAAGTTAAAAAGGTAAGATAATGATCTGTCACTTGATTAGTATTTACTAAACTCGAATTTATCATTAAAAAACTTTTGATAATAACTTTAATAAAATTTGATATAATTATTAATTTATACATTTAGTAATGGTATTTTAATATTGTCGTATTTTATGGGCATTTTTTAATGAATTATTGTAGCAAATTTGTAACAATTTTTTTAACACTAGATTGCCCAAGGAAGTCATTCTGACTGCTTTTTAATTTCATTTAGAAAAACAATTGAATATATAATGACACAATTTCTTAGAATTTTGTAGAATATATTTTTTCCAAGTGAAGCAAATTTTTTTATTTTTAATATTTATACTAATAACTTGTTATATATGACTGTAAATAATATAAAAATATTAAAAATTAATTTTAAACAAATTTTTTTACTCATTAGTTATACTTTCACAATGTAGTCATTTTGACTGCTTTTGTGCAATAATGGTATACACTAAGTTTCAGTCTTTCTAGTGTTAAAAGAAACATGCAATTTATACAATCAAAAATACATTTTTAAATAAAATTGAATAATTTTCAATAAAATCAAATGTTTTTATTTCGCAGACATCATTATTTTTCATTACTTAAGAGATAATAGGTAATACAGAAACCAAACAAAAATGTTACAAGTGACAAAAATATTCATTAAAATTAAAATATATAAAACCGAAAGAATCTTCACTCTTACTGAAATCGCCACTTACCATTTCTCAGAAACCAGTTTACACAAACAATACATAATCTTGGTTTATCATGGAGCCGAAATAAATCACAATACGTATTACGAATTATGCAGCAACACCTGCCTTTATTTCGAAAACATCAACATCTACAGAAATCTAGTTTTCTTTTAATTTATTTAATGTGTGTACGAAAATTATACCAGTCTGTTCGAAAGTTGTTGTTTTAGATGACAGGGGCAGAAGAATTTTTGGCACGTTATAATTTAAGTATAATATTTCTACTGGTAAAGTAACCGGATATATTTATTTAGTCTGAAAAGGGAGGATAACTATATCAGAGTGAAAATACATGAAAGAATTTTGAAATCCTTCAGTTGTGAAGGTGGAAAGAAAAAGGAAAAATTATGTAAGAGATTTATATACTTATAATAAATGCGGCATCCATTATTCTTTTATTGAATTTTTTGGTTTGTTTGATTATCTTTTTGGCTATTTGTTTGAATTTGTGACAGAAGATTTATTTCATTATATTTTCCTTGTTAACTGATAATTCTTGATTCGCTATAAAAACGTTTATTTGATTTAATTTGAGCTAAATAGAACAATGTAACTTTCGAATAATACTTTTTGCATCAATGATTTTTCTTTTTAAGTGAGGTAATTTTTTCCCGTTGCTTTCATTGAAAATCTCTCTTTTTTTTTGTCTCATCTAATTTAATATGAAGAAAATAAACCTCCTTTTAGTTTTAGAAGGGGGAAAATTGCAAGAGAGAATTAGAAATGCTTAATAGAATTAAGACCAATTTCTTTCTAAGTTCTAAGGAAATTCAATTGTTCATAACTTGATTACTTGTTTGAACCTCAACCCAAAAGTATTTACTTCATTAAAATCTTATCTGAGTCTTTTATGATTTGAAACTCACCCAGTTTAAAAAAAAATAATTTAACCCTGACTATGTGGGTGAGAAACAATGCCATTTTTCTAATAAAAATTTTTTTTTGACAGAACCTTTTTTTTTTTTACTGTGATGAAAATTTTTATTTTCTTCGCGCTAATTCAAAAACTATTTTTTTATTTTCTCTAACTTAATGTATTGTTAGCTAAATATTTGTTGTTATTATTGAATTGTTGAAACCTCATTTTTAGTTAAAGAGTAAAAGGGGGGGGGGGAATTAATTCGTGGGAAATTAGAATTTGAAAGCAATAAAAATATCACACGTCACAAATATTCTAAAATACTCTTAAAATAATAAAAAAAATATTTAACTATTTATTTTATTATTTGTTTGAATTCAATATAAGAGGTTTGATTCTACGTATTTGATAAGTTTTTACTCATTTTAAAAACTTATATTATTTACTTTATGTTGTATTGAAAACAACTTAATTTTATTGTATCTTTCCGTTTATGCCAGTATTTCTTTGTTTTTATCACCGCTGCTGCACTGCTATGAAATATTTTTCTTCTGTTATTTATAGTTAAACTCGTTTTTACTGCTTTTCATTCTTTTAATTTAATACATAAAAAACTTAAATTCCTTAAACATTTATATTTTAGTTGCTTATTCCAGCATTTGTTAAAACCACTTCATATTAAGTTATTTTTAACCTCATTTCCTTAACAGTTCACGTCTTCATGTAGAGTTTTCTAACAAATTTAAATTGATTTCTAAAATAAATAATGTTCCTACGGATAAAATCTTAAAAAATAAAAATAAATTGCAGTTTAAAAAAAAATAAAAAGGCAAGCTTCAAAATTCTTTTTTAACAACAGATTTGCTTCAATATATTTCCTTGCATCCGAATTCTTTATTTCCTTTACTTCAAATTTATTCAAAAGATAAAAACAAGATATAAACAAGGCCAAATTCAATTGTTAAGTAACTAAAGCTTTTCTTTAATATGTCCTTAAGAAAAAGAATAAAAATAAACTCTCTAAAATAGATGGAACTTCTAACTTTTCAAAACCGTATTCATGCGCTTTTCTTTTTCGTATTTATTCTTGAAGAGAAAAAGAAGTTTATTTTTTACTGCTATATTATTACCTTGAAGCATGAGACAGGATCTAGACCGATTCCCTTGTTAAAATGTCTCTGACATCATGTCATACAACGTTAATGCTCGATCGTATTGCAGTTGAAGACACACTCGCTGTCACTAGATGACATTTTTTAAAAAAAGGCGTGTGACAGTGAAAAATTTAGGATTCTTTACCTCAGCGGAAGCTCAAATCATTTTACCAATGCTAACTGTCTGAACAACAATATTCGTTACGTATTCAAAGCACGACAAAAAATTTGTATTTACAAAAAATGAAATCGTATTTTCCTCTTTGAATGCAATATTGAAAAGTAGGAAAATAGTGAGGGAATATAATTACATTTAGCTGCATTTATATAAGAAATCGTAAATATCAACTGTGATGTGTTGATTATAAGGTATTTTAAGATTTTATATCCAGTGGAATATGACTTTAAGAACATGATAATGAGTAAATAGGGTTAATTTTTTAAATGATCGACTATCGCGAAAAGAAACTATAATCATTTTATGATAACATTTTATCTAAAAGTAAAACAACCAATTATTTGTTCAGACAGAAATAAATCCATTTTGGTTTTGAATTCGTAGCTTTTTTGTTAATTAATTAAAAGTTCGTTAATTCAATAAAATATTAAAAAATTCTTCATCTATCATTTTTTCTTTGTATGAAAATGAATCTGTAAAGAAACTTAATTAAAAAATTCGTCAGTAATAAAAGGTTTGTCTAGACTATTAAAATCTACTTTAAATTACTGGATAAAAAAAACTACCCATATTACACTGATGGCCATCGTAAATGCAACACCCTGAAGGAAGCACGCAAATAACATCAAATTTACAACATACATTAGCGGAGGTGAGATATGCAAATGATTAGAATTTCATCGCAGACACACATCACGCACGCCTATGGCGCCACCTCAAAGCGCTATTTAAGGCTTGGAGATTTCGACTATTTCAAGTTCGGTAATTGTGTTTTTCTTGTGGTTTTTTTCAAAAAAAGATCAGCTATGTCTCGTAGAAAACAGCGATCAGCTTTTGATCAAGTATCCGAGTTCGACAGAGGAAGGATAGTGGCATACCGAGATTGTGGATTATCTTTCAGGGAAATCGGTAGCTGTGTTGGACGAAACCAAACAACTGTAATGCGGATATGTGACCGTTGGATGCAGGAGGGTACGACGGACCGACGTGGTCGATCGCATCCACCTCAGTGCACCACTTCACGTGAGGACAGGCCAATTGTGCGCATGGCAGTGACGGATCGCTCAGTCATATCACGAACCGTAGCACAGCACATTGAGTCTGTAACGCATCATTCAGTGTCTGCGCGTACCATTCGACGCCGTTTACAGCAGAGTGGTCTGTCCGCAAGACGTCCATTGCTTGGTCTACCCTTGACGCAGAACCACAGACGTCTCCGCCGCCAATGGTGCGATGAAAGAAGGATGTGGGTGGCAGAATGGAATGAAGTTGTCTTACTGACGAGTCACGCATCTGTCTGCAACACCACGAGGTCGGATTCGAGTCTGGAGACACGTGGAGAGAGGATGCTGAACAGCTGCGTTATGCCCCACCACACTGGTCCTGCACGGGTATTATGGTATGGGCGGTATTGAATATCACTCTGGCACTCCTCTAGTACGCATTGCCGGTACTTTAAACAGCCAGCGCTACATCTCCGAGGTGTTGGAGCCAGTTGTCCTTCCTTACCTTCAGGGCTTGGCCACAGCCATATTTCAACAGGATAATGCGCGACCACACGTGGCACGCATTGTCCAAAGGTTCTTCGTCTATCACCAAATTGAATTGCTTCCCTGGCTGGCTCGCTCTCCGGATCTTTCGCCGATAGAAAACTTGTGGTCAATGGTTGCTCAACGATTGAGCCAGATTACACCCCTAGCTGCCACACCAGATCAACTTTGGCAACGTGTGGAAGCTGCTTGGTCTGCTGTACTCCAAGAACACATCCAAAATCTCTTTGAATCAATGCCGAGGCGTGTGGCAGCGGTGATCTCCAACAATGGCGGCTACTCTGGCTACTGATTCTGGTAGGAACCATACGTCACAGAAGTCTATAAATTTAATCATTTGATACTTGGTCAACATGTTATCTACAAAATAAATTTTGTTGTGCCATCTTTTGTCTTTATTGGTGTTGCATTTACGGTGGCCACAGCAGTGTATATATGTAAATAGATTAAAGAAATAAAAATATAGATAAATGAAAAAATTAGAGATAGCAATTTTTACGGAGGGAGAGTTATATTAGTTAGTGATTATTAACGTCGCACTATTCAGCTACTCGACGGCCCTTGGCTACGGACCTCGTAATTTTGAACCATGGGCAAGGGACGAGGACGGCACTTGAGCTGGCACCCCTTCTCCAAACTTCCCCACACCACACCAATGAGAGGACATTTGATCCTCGACATATTTAACTTGCTTCAGTCTCCTCTGCACGGTGGGTCTTCAGCGGTACAAGGCTTGAACTCACGACATTCCTGCTAGGAATCCGTTACCTTGACCACTAGGCTTGACTGCGAGCTCGAGAGTGATATTAACGTTGCACCATAAAGCAACACGAGGGCTATTGGCTACGGACATCGTAAATTTGAGTCTCCGTTGAGTAACGACGACACCTGAGTAGACACCCCTTCCCCAAACTACCACACCATGCCAACGAGAGCACATTGAGTCTCGATAGATTGAACTTGTAGCGGCCCTCTGCTCGATGGGTCGTGAGTGGCCCTAGGTTTCAAACCCGATACACTCCGGCCACGAATTCGTGACTGGTCTATCTAGGCAACTCATTCTTTGGGAGGGAAATATAGTAATAAAAACACACAAAAATTCCTTTGTTAATTTTAACAAATATCAATTTTAGATTATTATTAAAAATTCCTAAAACATTTTATATAAAAAGTTGTAAATTGTGTTCTTATATATATATAAATAAAGGTAGCTATTTTATATAGAACAACTGATAATTTTTTAAATAATTTATAAGGAATGAAAATCTGCTTTCGAATAAATGTATGCTTTCAATCACGAGGTACAAGTAAATATTACTCTGAATGCAGT
Organism: Trichonephila clavata; assembly: GCA_019973975.1. NCBI lineage: Eukaryota > Metazoa > Arthropoda > Arachnida > Araneae > Nephilidae > Trichonephila > Trichonephila clavata. The sequence goes on along the minus strand of BMAO01022986.1, from coordinate 26,532 downwards.
GAATACTGAAGCCTCAGAATATTTTTTTAATAGTTGACGACATTCAGTTTCGTACGTAGCCTTCTTTAATAGGCGGGGTGACATTTTTAAGATATCGTAGATGAAACCATGAGAAATAATTTTTATGCTAAAAATTCAAAATCTCTTGGTCTATGGGAGGGATTTGAACCCTCAAATCCCACCCACATATATATCACTGACGGAATTAAAGCGTTTTCCTTCGTTTAGATCCTGATTTGTAAATATAAGTGTTTTCTTATTATTTCTACTCTTTTAATCTTGTTGTAACATGGATAAATATGGATAAAATGTCTCTAATAAAAAATTTTAATATATTTTACAATATTTAAAGTTATTAGGTTTTTAACATGGAATAACCTCTCTGTTTAACATTGCAGTTTGTATACACCCCTCTATGAATCATTGCAAGTAAAGTTGCAACACTTTTTAAAGTCATGACAGCGAAAATACCTCTGACATACAGAGAAAACTATCTATCGAGTAAATAAAATATTACTGTCGCTGCCTCATTCAGCATGGTAAAGTTTAGTTTGAGGAATGAGTAAGTATAGTAAAAGCGAGGGGCTTTCAAGTGGCGTTCTTATCATTTGCGGATATGTCTGCTTTTAAGTATATGCGAATATACCAATAAAAAGCTATTTTTGCTGATAAGACTTTTTTGACTTCGTGAAGCAACTGATAATAGCCCTGATAATATGGAATGGAACTCTGTTATTTTAATATTTAAAATATATATTAGAGTGGATCACAAATTGCAGTAATAGGAAGTTGTAATAGTATGCTTTAGTATTATGTTTCTACAAAGTTAAAACTATTTTAAACTATTTTGATACGTGTAACGTAATTTTATTTTATAGTTTCAGAAAATATTAATTTGTTGAGTGAATTATGTTAAAAGAAAAGAATATACTCGTTTGCTGGTGAATTATCATTCTATTAATAGAAAAAAAGCTAAGACTAATTTTTAAAAATCTTAACACATTTCTTAATTATTGCACACAATGGACTATCCTTACTAAAAAGATTATTATTATTTACTTAATTGTCGAGTTTTAAATTAATTCTAGACTTAAAGATACTTTTCTTCTTTGAATTTATCTAGAAAAGAGTTTCATAGATTTTGCTATATTATATAAATGTGAGGAGGATAGAACATGGTACCTTCTGATTCGTAAGCACGTAACATACCACAAAACCAAAATGATCACCTCAGCTCAAAGGCTCTTACTGGCTTATATAGGAACCTCCGCTACACTGCTTTATCATGTGACTGTCATGATAAAGGCAATTATGAAGTCACAAGAATTTATAAAATTGGCTGGAAACACATTGCAGCAGTTAATTGCAGTTATCATGTGACTATGACGTCACATGAATTTGACTACTAACTGTCCTCGAGCAATGTGAATGAAAAAAAAACTAAGAAAGGTTAAATGCAAAAGGTAATGAATAGTATTTAAAAACAAAATGGAAGCTTAGAAGTCAAGCCTTTCGAGCTTCGAATAGATATTAATGCTCATAATTGGTATTTCAATTACAATAACTTTAAGTATAATATGCGTTAATGTACAAGTAAGCAAATCATTATTTGTGAAAAAATATACGTAAATGAATTTTAAAAAATTCTGAAAAAATATTTTCAAAGAAAAATTGTATAAGGTGATGCTGCAATTGAATTTATTAATATAACACGAATGTGAAATGGTTTCAATCATTCAGTTTTACTTTTAAAAATACTGATAAAAAATGAATTATTATTTTAATGCAATGTTTCAACTAGTGTTATAATTTTGAAATTGAAAACTTGTACACGGCGTCTAACTTTTCAAAAATCAGGAATTTTTAAGATTTTTTTTATTGTTAGTAAAATTAATATTTGACTTCAAATATAACTTTAAGGTATACGCGTACGTTCGGAACTGTTATTTTGCAAAAGCTTATAACTGAAAATTTTTTATGATATTTGGTGTCATTTAGATTAGAATACATATATAAAACTGTTTTAAGAATATTATTTAAATGCAATATTTTGGCAAAAAAGAGACATAAAATTACCTATTTTCAAAACATTCTTTTTATGGGGAAATGATTCTATAATAATAATATTTTGCCTATATGTAACTCTGACCTTTGTACAGAGCTTGAACTAGGGCTTTTGAAATATGTAACTTATAGAAGTGGATTTATCCATGTTTTAATACAACAGATTGGAGAAATTTTAAGAACAAAACACCGATAATTATTTCAATTGGTAGTAACTCTGAAAATAATGTGAATTTTTCAAAAATCCTAGTTCAAGCCCTCTGGAGAAATCTTTGCTTAAAAAAGCAAAACATTATTATTATAGAAGTATTTTTCATCAAAAGAGAATGCTTTGAAAATAGGTAATTCTATGTTCCTTTTTTGCCAAAATAATGTATTTAAATAATTTTTTACTGTAATAATATTCTTAAGACAATTTTATATGTGTATTCTAATCCAAGTGGCACCAAATATAATAAAAATTATCCATTTATACGCGTTCTTAAAATCACGGTTCAGAACGTAGTTGGATATCTTAAAGAATTCCTAAAAATATTTATTCTAAATAGGTATTTTAATACATCATTAAAAGTGTTACATATTATTGAAAAAGCTTACGCTCACATGTTTTTATTTCATTTAAAAAATTTTATTATAATAATTCGTTTACTAATCAACAAATTACTTGTGTGATGACGTAATTTAAGTAAAAGAAGATTATGTGATGAAATGACGATTTTTAATAAAATGAATTTAAAATATGTTCTACAACATTCAATATCATTTCTCTCTTTTTTCAAATGAATTCCTTCCAGCATTAAAAAACAATTGCTACAATAAAAAATAAATAAATCTGGCCGTTTTAGGGGCAAAAACATTAACAAAGTATAAACGTGTAATCGGATAGCGCGTTCACGAGATTTTATCAACGTATTACATATCGATAAAATCTAGAGAACACTATACGATTACACATTTTAATGTCTTTAATCACATGTAGAAGATTATTGAATACGGGAAAGAGGGATATGAAAACGGATACTTTAAGAAATGTCTGAAAGATTATAAAGGAATTTATAACTGCTAGCAAGATAATTTGAATTTTTATTAAAATAATAAAATAAAACAGATATAATGTGGCATAGACGGATTTAAGGGGGGGGGGATCCAATTTTTTTTTAAAAATAAAAAGAAATAATGAGACATTTTTAGTTTTAGATGTGTTTGAAGCAATTAGTTTAATCTTCAGCAATTACCCAAATCATTTTTAATTTTTTCCACTCAAATAAATAAATTAAAAACTCCATTTTAAGCAATAAATGATCTGTCGTTCGAAGTTATAATTAATTGAAAAATGAAAATAAATATATATTAGTAAAAATAAATATTAAAAATACTTTAATCTAACATTTACCATGAACTAATTTCAATACATAATTTTTTTATGTATTTATTACTTTATAAGAACATTAAAAAATTAAAATATAATATCTACAAAGTATATTTATCATCAGACGTACTTAATTATTTTAGTGCTAATTTTTTCAAACGTTTTCTGATTGGACTAATTATAATAACTCATACTAAAAAGACATTGAAAAGTACTTTATGAAAGTAATTAATAACAGTTACTTTTTATTTTTTAGAAAAAGAGAAAATGACTTCTCTTTCACTCTCCCTTTTAAAGTTATGTATACAACTGTGTTTTTACGAGCTTTCATGAAACACATTATCTAGCATAAAAGAGATTTTGTCTTTCGGTACAGTTTTTCTGATGATAACACGAATTTTAAAAATAGTACAAGAAGTCATATATCTATATGTCACTTTTGAGGGGAGTTCCACATATGCCGAAAGTGCTAAAAAAACAACTTATTACTGAGAGTAACAAGCATTGTGAAAACTTTGTATTCTCTGACGAAAACTAAAAATGGTCCATGTAAAGCGAGAATTAACACACTGCTAAAGCAATTACTTAATACAACACAGATGGAATCAGTGAGATCGCACTCAAAAGCAACTTGGAATCTATAAGCAACGGATCTCGTAATTTTAAACCATGATCAAAAGCAAAAGAGAAGTCAAAAGTAACAAGTGACCTGGCACCTTACTCTCCTAACTTCCAAAGTACTCAAACGTGAGAATATTGAGGTTGATAGATTTAACGTGCATCACCCACTGTACATGGCGAGTCTTCATTGGCATCAATACTCTGATCAATATCGACAGTGCCAGTCCCGAACTTCTTGACCATGATCTCCAGGCTACCCCGACCTTGCAGCTCAGATGAAAAAGAATGCTTACATTTTAAAAACTTTATGCATTTATAAATGCTTTAAAAACAGAAAAAGGCACTAAAATTGTGTGTTTGATTAATTGAATTGGCATTCCTCTGTGGGCAACTGGACTATGAACACAGTCCTCAATCCCATATCTGGTGATCTTCAATGTGGAGGACGGCGAAAGTGGATTTTTCAGTCTGCTGAGAGGCATGATGGTGATTGGCTGTTACGAGGAGATCCGGGAGGCGTGCCTTAAAGTTTCTTCTGATGGAGTGGGTTTGATAAATTAAAGTTGACCCGGGAGAAGTCGCGCACTCGATACTAACATTAGTGGTACCGCGGGGTGACGGGGTCTCCCCAATTCTTTTTTATAATTATTTTTATTGTACACGGTAAAAATTGTAATTCCAGCGAATAATTTAACTAAGTGAAAACATAACTACCTACTTTTAAAGAATTTTAAACTTTTCTTTGATAATTTGAGGGAAAAAATATAATCAACCTCGCCTTAAAATGTTTTAAATGTGCGTGACTTAAATAAAGGACACACATCACACACACCTTTCGATAACATTACAGAATGATATTTTTAGGCAATACTGTGCCATACCTTGTTCAAGTTATTATAGTTTTATTGTCCTTTGATGATCGACAAATAGCATGTTGAACTTTTTCTTGCTTGTGTCTTTTTGACAGGGTGGAGTGTAGTACGCTTATGGCTTCATATTTTTCTTCGACTTAAACGTTTCCTGTTCATCGCTTTTCTCAAAATTACTTTCGCTACAATGAATTATATCGACTATGTCATCAAGTTCTTCCCTTGCTTGCCCAATTTCTTTTTTCGAAGTTTCAACTTCATCCAATAGAATCGCAGAGGCCCATTTCTTTTTTTTTATATTGCGTTCATTTACATTTATAAACCATAATAAGACGTATAAAGCAATCACAACTACTAAGTCCTCCCCAAGGAGAAAATGAAACCTGTTCATAGAAAATATTTTGGAATAAAAGTGGTCCCGTGGGGAACTCAGTCACCACAAGTACCTTAAGACTGTAAAAAACGTCTGCCACTGCTAAAAAAGAAGGAGATATGTGACAAATGCATTTTAGTCCTCATGAAGACTGTCATATAGGAGGATGCCGCTAAGGTCATTGGTAACAAACAAACAATTTTCCCAGAATTGAAGATTTCGTAAGCCTGGTGTGACTCTGTGCCCAGGGTTTAAAAATAAATACTTGCATGGAATTATTTATTTGCGCCTTTCTAAAGTTGTCTCAGTCGAATAATACGGATTGATTGTTAAAAACGTCACACTTCATAATTACACTAGGGCTATTGGCAACGGATTTCGTAATTTTGAACCTTTGTCAAATGGCACAGAAAACACAAGAAATTCCACCCACTCTACCAAGGCGCACCAAAGTGATGACTTCTTTGATCCTAGAAAAATTCATCGTGCATCAACCTTTTCATGAGGCGGATCTTTAGTGGTGCTAGGACCAGGGACTTCTAAAGACTTCTTGAGGCCCTGGGCCGTAACGAAAAGTAGCCCCTCCCTATGTCTCTTAAAAGTAGGCAGTATATAGCATACGTTGTCAAATACTCGTACAAACGGTAACCCGAAACAAATAAATGTGCATGATTTCCAATTGCACAGACCGGCTCGACCGACTGCCATCTTTCCAGTGAATGAGCAATGATGGTGTATAGTGGTAGGCCTTGACCTGCATGAGCGACCGTCATCACATAATAATATAGTCTTGCCATTGTTGCTAGTTGACTTACAGTTTGAAATTCCCGGTTTTTGGACAATAAGTCCGGGAATAACATTTCACCGTTCAAATTATTCGAATCGTTATATTATTGAAGCTTTCAAGAACGAGACGATGATCCCGTCAAGGCTGAGTCCCTGGTCCCGGACCTAGTTGGCCCTTGCCTTAAGACGTCCATGGCTCTAACCCATTACACGACAGAAATAATACTGTCCATGAATTCGCGACTGCCTCAGTCACTTAAGCACTGCGAAATGGAAACACTTTTCTTGATTAAAAAATGTGTCAATATTAATATTACACAAATTCAAAAATTCACTGATTTGTGAGAAAAAAATCATGATTGTTTATATTATTTCTTTTGTTTTAATACATTCATTTGTATAGAATATATTCCTCATATTTTTTTATTAATTCCAGATGAACTTTTGACTTCATACGTTAAAGTATTATGAAACGTTTTTTAATTATCGATATAGTACACACATATTCGCGAATACAAAACAAATGTATGTGTTCCAGTTTTTATTTCCCAAATTTATATTAATAACTGAGCATTTTAAACCCTGTCCACTATCATTTGGCAAATATGGCTTAAACTAAAAATGATACTTTTTGTGGATTGGATTGCCTTTATCAAATCGGCTGAAAATATTATTTGATTTTGTGATCCTCATCTATATATATAAATGTTTTCCTCAATTATAAATTAATTCAATTTGTCCTGTTATCTGCTGCGTCACCATAGTAACACAATATGAAAGATTAAAATTTGTTAATTTTGTGATTGAAATAAGAAAATCTTGAATTATTGTTCTGGCAACATGTTTTTAACCAATTGATCCATTTATAATTATATTGATGCTGGGTTAGAAAGAAATTAAGCTTAACAGAACTCACCTCCCTTGGTTTTATAGATGGTGCTGTGCCCCACTAATTAAAAATTTAAAGTTAAGCTCCAGTCTGCCTAAAGTACAGCGTCAATTATACAGCCAGTTGATTATCATAATAACCGGTATATAACTCGCACTTTTGTGTTAACCCAAAAAATAAGATCGAAATTTATGGGTTTTTACAGTTTATTTAAAAGAAAGTTGTTTTACAGTTTATGAACTTTAGGGCTGTATAGTTCTAGAAATATACTATTTTTTTTCAAAATCCTGGATAATCGCACGAATAAATAACTTCAAATCATAACAGCATTGTATACGCACATTTAAGGTTTCTTCGCTAAAATGGGAGGGCGTCTGTACGGTTAATATAACTAAAAATTTTAAAAGGCAGCTTGAAAGTATAGGTGCGTTTTATAAACCGGATTTTAAGGGTACATAACACCAGGCTAGTATAGCAGAATTAACAAACGTATTTTAAAAAAAGCTTTATATAGCTTAGTTTTTTTTTAAAAATTCTATTTTAATTTATAATAAATTATTATTATAAATTAAAATATAATAGTAATTATTATCTAAATTTCTGTTAAATAATAATTATTATTAATTTATTCTTTAAATTTCTATTAAATTTAAAATAAATTATTATTTTCTACGATAATTGATTACCGTAACGATTCTAATGTTAACGCCGATTATAATCATGGTTCTGTTTTTTTTCAAGGTAAACTTAAGTTTCTTTTATTATTATTATTTTGCAGACTATGTATATATATTATACGTTCTTTATTTAGTAGTGTTAACTTTTGTGTTTGACTTTATGCAAAGAAGAAAGCTGTTATAAATTACATGCCATATAGCTTCTATATACTTAAATTAAATGAAATGAGGAATAATAAAGTAATAGTCAAGTATTTTATCCTTATTACTTGATAATTCAAAATATCCAGCTAAATTTGTACAGCAACTAATCCTCAGAGAAAAAAAAATATTCAGAGCCCTTCTCTTTATCATCATGTATCTTAAAGTATATGAATAATTGTTTGAAAAACTGAAAACAACCCATTTCTTTCTGCATAAAAAAAGTTGTCTAATTATGCGTGGTACCAGATTTCAATGTCAAGACGGTCCCCTAAGATACGCAAATCGTCAACCGGACGAAACATGTTGCCATGACTACGTAAGAGATGACTTTTCCACATCTTTTCCTTTCTCCCTTTCCTCTCGTTTCTCGTCTGCCAGGAGTTTTCAACCCCTTCTCCCTTCCCTACCTGGGGCCCTGTTGGGCCAACAGCTGTCTGCTCATCATCATCACCATCGCCACAACAAACTCCTCCCTAACCCCACCTTCCATTAAATAGAAATTTGAAATATCTTTAATGGTTTCAATTTTTCAGAGAGTATGCCGTGAGTTCCAAATCACAGCATACAAATTTTAGGTTAAGTACGTCTGTGGTAAAATATTAGAAAAATAACTTTTTTCTTCATGAAATTTGTATGATAATGACTGTTTGGCTTCAAAAATGTATCTTTTCTTTTTGCTAAATTTGCTATATGTAAATGTTTTGTTTTTTGAATTTAACTATAAAGTTGAAAGAACTTTTATATGCCATTTAACTAATGCTGATATAATGGTAAAAATGTGTAAGTTCTGAATGTATAAAAATTGCAACAAAAAATGTTACGTTAAAGAAAAAAATATATATATATTGATATTAAAGTATTGCTAGTTTGTTGCAGATAATTTTTTCGTCTTACATATGCCTCTTTTAGATTCAAATCATACTTTAAATTAAGTTAAGCATTAGTTTTATAGGGTTATAAATTCATAATTACTCCCTTGATTCCTAATTATTTTTAAAACTTTTTAAATCATCTTATTAAATAAAACAAAAAGAGCCTGCAGTTTTTTCTTCTAATTTTAAAACTATAAGTGTAATAAATGCTTCTTTGCATAATTTGGGACTTTAATCATGCGTAAAATTTTTCTTAAATTTATAATTAGTTCAAATAGTGTAATTAATTTAATTTATGTTTCTAATGTAGCAGAATTTTTCAATTCAAATATTTATTTTTTCTTCATTTTTCTTTATAAGTGGATAATTTGAATAATTTATTATTTTATCTGACTAAAGAGCACCCAGATGTCAAACTCTATTAATTAAAAAAAAAAAATGAAGGAATTTTTAAAGTTAAAAAACAAGAAAAACATATTCATTGAATGGAAATAAATTAGATGAGTAATACTATGTATAAAGTAGAATTTTTTGCTTAAATATTTAGTTGGTATTTCTAGCACTTACGTTTTTTTTTTTTTTTTTTTTACTGAAAGAAGCAGTTTTCTTCACTTTTTTTTCGATAATTAACCATTAAGATTTCCAACAAATAATTAGTTTCTGTTAGTGATATAAATCTATTAACAGATACAGAAGCCTTCTCAGAAATACGATATTTATAATTTTAACGCTTTAAATTGTCTAAGTTGTGTTTTTCTTTTTATAATATGTTTTTTTAGAATCCGAACTGTATTACCTTAAAGCAGCGATTCATTATTAGTTTAACATTCCAAATTTCAGTTTTTATAATTTTCTATTTTATATTCTTAGTAAATAATTAGACAAGTTGAATTTTTGAAATTTAAAAAAACCTAACGCAAGACAAACTATGAACTAAATAGTTCTTTCTTTTTTAAGTAATTAATATATAAAATCTCGGCTTGTAAAAGGTATCAAGAAATCGATATGGATTTGAAATTAGTACGATAACTAGCAAAACACAAGTGAAAATAAGCACAAGTTGCGATTGAGCTTATTTTAAGGCTTACTACAAGTTGAAAAGCTAAGCAAACTTACCTTAAGTCTATTTTCGAAGTTTTCTCATTTTATTTCGCATCTGTTAATAAAAAAGTAAGAGCCATTAATCACTCTCCTCCTTATCCTATTAAACTCATCTTCTGATTTTATTTTAGAGAACCATTATGTACAATGTCAGAAAATGCAATGCATTCCGGTTCTTTGCATATGTACATAAACAGTTTCGGATAATGAACACTACAACTACTTTACTGGAAAAAGTAGCTATCTGAAGAACAAAATTAAATCATCAGACATAATATTGCACCACACAATTAAACAGTAATATGTTATTATAACCCGAAAGAATTATAATACATTAATTATTTACTATGGTATACAAGCATTATAATATTTGAATTAAAATTTAACGAAATTTAATTTTTACTGCGATATAGTTCTACATTTGATTTATTAATAAAGTGTAGAGCTATCACATCTTAATTATGATCTAATAACAAAAATCATACTCGAGCTGTTACTTTTTGTTTATTTATATCCAGGAGGGCCTTGAGGTTCAATCACAATTAACGAGAACTCAGTTAACATTATTGCATAAATCGAATAAAACCTCAAACTTTATGCTTGCACAACTATGATAATTCACCTAGATTTCATAGAGATTTCTGATTAACTACTGATATTTTGTTATCTTGATAGCAATTTTATTATAGATATATCAAAGCTGTTTAAAAAGGATCCGGCCTTGAATTTTCCTGCGTATAGTAATGGTGCTAAAGTAGCGCCATTTTGTATACTGAAGAGAGACTGCTTAAAGCACATGCATAGCTTTAATGTATTAGTTTTTACCTGCTGGTTACTGAGTGGGGCCTTTATAAGCTGTAACAGGTACTATTTGGGTTCTTCTACTGATCCTCTTGATGAAAATATTCTTTAACTGGGATTTTAATTTAAAAACCACTTTCCGTAGAGATTACTTGATTTTATGTAAGTGTAACTATATATACTATTAAAGTGCCTGTCGTTGAGTATGTGAGTTAAGCGTTGATCGTCAAGCGTGAAATCAAAGTGTTAGTAAAAGTAAACAGCGACCGTGATGACCACGCATCTTGAAATTAATAGTCGACGGAGAATCCACCAGGAAGTGGTTAAGTAACCAACCTTGGAGCTGACCGTGCTATCAGGCTTCGAGAAGGATCGTAATTAGGAGTTTCAATCCAGATAAATACTTCCTATAATCTAGTTATCAAATTTCGGGTTAGGATTTCATATTGCTCTCACAGTCAAGTTATAGAAGTGTATTTCATAAAGTTCTAAAGTAGATATTCTTATGATGATGATGTCTGTTTCTACCTCGAACCCTCTCACACACCTGCGACCCTAGGGCCACGATAAAGTGTGAGTCGTATATTTGATTTTTGTCAAAATGAGTGGACAAACTGAGCAAAGGTACTACATCCATTTTTGTCAAAACTTTATCGATGTTCAAAGCAAAACAATTCGTAAGATTCAGCAAGTATTTGCAGGTGATGCTTTGGGGTTATCAGAAATGAAAGAGGGGTTCATCCGATACAAAAATAGCCTCACATTAGTGGAAAATGAACTGGGAGACCATTAACCGCTCGGTATGCAGCTGTTGTTGGATGATCTAGAAAAAAAGATCGTCGTATGATTCTACGAAAGATTTCAGAAGAGGATGGGCTTGGAAAAGATTCTGCACATGCAATTTTGCGTGATGATTTTTAAGTGCGCAGAGTGAGTGCAAAATTTGTACCCATGCTGTTGTCGGTAGAAATAAAAGAATTCCTTCTTGGCGAAACATAAAATTCCAGTTGTTGTCGTTCCCTCACCATTCTACTTTTAAGACATGGATCCTTGTGGATTCTGGTTCTTTCCGAAATTTAAGATACCATAAAAGGGATCCCGTTTTGAGAGTGAGAACAAAGCACGGAAGCAAAGGCGGAGATGAACAAACACTATTAGTACAAGCCTACTTTGAAGGAGATTGGTATCACATCAGCTAGTTTTGATTGATATTTATTTTACTATGTTGATAGTAGAAAATATTTATTTATAAGCCTATTTTGATCCAAATTTTGAGGGGTTTTGTCTGAAACAACCCCACTTTAATAAAATTGTAAGAAATGGTTATTTATTTAGAAATTTTTGAACTTTTCAGTAAGTCTTCGCGTGCCATTGTTACAACTCCACTGTGTCACGGGTTGGTCACCCCTGTATTAGAGCTTGAACTCAATACAAGCCACTAGCCCGTGACCGTGAGTATGACCATTCGGCAATCGAGACCACTTACCTCTTGGGGGGGGGGAATAAATTAAAAAATTTTGCTTATTTGATATTTAAGACGAGATAACATTGAAATGTTTGACATTGTTGCAGATAGCAATCGTTAAGAAAATTATTGGTCAGATAAATAAATGTAAACAATTTTATACCTGAGACGATAATTTACAGACAAACTGCTATTCAGCTATCTTAAATTCTGAAAAATGAAAAGAAAATGGAACTAGTGCGAGAGTATCATCATGATATGATTTTAAAGTAGAACTTAATTAACAGGAACGTGTCCATATTTAGTATATGGAAACGAAGCCCCAGTTCTTGCTGTTATATTAAGGTGGTTTGCAGAATTTCGTAGAAGTCGAATTCTTTCTTCAAGAAGAATTCTCCATAAGAAGAACACATAGACTCAGATAATGTGTCAGCCACACGAAAAATAAATCGATAACAACCATTGTACCTACACAATTACGAAAAAGGAACTTAACATTGAATCTGCCCCTGTACGCAAAATAATTCGAGAAGTGCTAAATATTAAAAAAAAAAGTAGTTTGCCTTCGGTTTTCCTACAATTTAACAGAGCACCAAAAAGAAAAACGAATCGGAATCAGTACAGAAACCCTTAAATTATTTAATGATGTTAGACACTGCGTTATTTGTAAAATTATAACTGGTGATGAAATGTACATATCATTTTTTGACACTCCAACACATCGAGAAAGTAAAATATGGATTATTGAAGGTAATTCCAAACCTAAAATTAATTGATCGAATTTGTATTAACATTGCTCTCAAAAACAAGACGAGGAGCTGTCGCTGATGGGTCTCAAAGCTCTGAACCATGCTCAAATGATGAGAATGACTTTTAAACTTTCACTCCATTCTCAAAAAATTTCCATATCATACCTAAGTGGGGACTTTCAGATTGGATAGATTTAATGAGCCTCAGTCCCTGTACACGACACATTTTTAATGGCCCTAGGACTCGAACGCCTGTCTGGGCAGAAACAACGCCGGTCACGAGTTCAAAACCATGACCACTCGTCTACCGCAGTCCCAAACAAACAATTGTGAAAAGGCAAAGAGCTAAAAATTAAATTAAAAAAACATTTTCATTCTTCAGAAATACTGGAATGAAGCTATTAAGGCCAACAGTACCCTAAAAATAATATATATATATATATATATATATATATATATATATAACTTTTCTACTTGCTTGCCCCAAAGTTTCAGATCTGAAAACCAATTAGTTTGTAAGATATTTGAAGTTTTCTGAGTCTAGATTTTAGTTTCAGTTTAATTGTAAAGTATTTTGTATTTCTAAATTGAAGTAATTAAAAATATTTTTGAACACAATCCATTTTTTTCAGTGTGAAATGGCTATTAACCAATTTTTATTACTAAAATCATTTCTGCTTGCTTATGTTTTGAGTTTTTGAGTTCTCTCATAGTTACTTAATTAAGATTAATTATCTAGACCAATATTTATTTTTACATGTATTTTACATAACTTAGAAGCTTTTTACTTTGTTTCATTAATTTTTTCCTGTTGAGAAAATGGTAAATTCAGAATTAAAAGTAGAGATACCTGGAGAAGACAGGCCCATCAAGGGATGTCTAGCCATTGAAGAAAAAGAAATTCAGGATTGCATTGAGAAATAATAATTGGAAGAGGTGGAATATGACTGAAAATAATAAACTAAAATCCAGCCTTCAGTTGCTACTGCAATGAGATTTGTGAATACAAATATTTCAAAAAGAAGTGAATACTTCCATGATGTACCAAACTACATTATATTAAACATATTGTAGTTTTATATTAAAATATTTTAAAGTTCAACTACAAAAACTCAAACTTCCTAAGCTTACCCGATTCAAAATAAAAAAAATTAAACTTTACGTCCAACTCTGGCGGTTTTTAGCCTAAGTTAGCATTATTATTAGTTTGTATATAAATGCTTTGTGTTTAAAACTTTTGTGAAAATATTAGGTTAAGTTTAAGCTGAATACCCTTTCATCATAACAAATGCTATCAATATTAAGCAAAAATACACTGCTGGCCAACATAAATGCAACACCAAGAAACACAAGAGATAGCACAACAAAATTTATTTAGTAGATAACATGTTGACAAAGTATCAAATGATTAAATTTATAGACTTCTGTGAAGTGTAGTTCCTGACAGAATCAGTAGCCAGTGTAGCCGCCATTGTTGGAGATCACCGCTGCCACACGCCTCGGTAATGATTCAAAAAGACTTTGGATGTGTTCTTGGGGTACAGCAAACCAAGCAGCTTCCACACGTTGCCAAAGTTGATCTGCTGTGGCAGCTAAGGGTGTAATCTGGGTCAATCGTTGAGCAACCATGGACCACGTGTTTTCTAACGGCGAAAGATCTGGAGAGCGAGCCGACCAGGGAAGAAATTCAATCTGGTGATTGACGAAGAACCTTTGGACAATGCGTGCCACGTGTGATCCCGCATTATCCTGTTGAAATATGGCTGTGGCCAAGGTAAGGAAGGACAACTGGCTCCAACACATCGGAGATGTAGCGCTGGCTGTTTAAAGTACCGACAATGAGTACTAGAGAAGTGCGAAAGTGATATCCAATACCGCCCCACACCATAATACCCGGGGCAGAACCAGTGTGGTGGTGCATAACGCAGCTGTTCAGCATCCTCTCTCCACGGTGTCTCCAGACTCGAATCCGACCATCGTGGTGTTGCAGACAGATACGTGACTCGTCAGTAAAGACAACTACTTTCCATTCTGCCACTCACATCCTTCTTTCATCGCACCATTGGCGGCGGAGACGTCTGTGGTTCTGTGTAAGGCTAGACCAAGCAATGGACGTCTTGCGGACAGACCACTCTGCTGTAAACAGCGTCGAATGGTACGCGCAGACACTGGATGATACGTTACAGACTCAATGTGCTGTGCTGTGGTTCGTGATGTGACTGAGCGATCCGTCACTGCCATGCGCACAATTTGCCTGTCCTCACGTGAAGTGGTGCACTGAGGTCGATGCGATCGACCACGTGGGTCCGTCGTACCCTCCTGCATCCAACGGTCACATATCCGCATTACAGTTGTTTGGTTTCGTCCAACACGGCTACCGATTTTCCTGAAAGATAATCCACAATCTCGGTAGGTCACTATCCTTCCTCTGTCGAACTCGGATACTTGATCAAAAGCTGATCGCTGTTTTCTACGAGACATAACTGATTGTTTTTTGAAAAAACCACGAGAAAAACACAATTGCCAAACTTGAAATCGTCGAAATCTCCAAGCCTTAAATAGCGCTTTGAGGTGGCGCCATAGGCGTGCGTGATGTGTGTCTGCGCTGAAATTCTAATCATTTGCATATCTCACCTCCGCTAATGCATGATTTAAATTTCATGTTATTTGCGTGCTTGCTTCAGGGTGTTGCATTTACGGTGGCCAGCAGTGTATATTTTGAATTAAAAATATTTCACAAACTTATTGATTTAAAGTAGCGTTTTAATGTAGAACATAATTTAGAAAAAAATTTACAAAATTAGACCTTTACAGGCAATATTAGTTTTTCCCTTTTTACTTAATAAACTTTAATTGTTTTTTTCTCAGAATTTTAATTTTGAAAATGCAAGTGTATTTTAATCCCAAAGGCTTTTTTTTTGCTCAAGATAGACTCGATCTTTTTTATATACACCCAATTACATGTTCTATAAAAGTTAGCATGAATTAGGGTCTAAGAACTATATTTATATATTTTTTAAAAATGCTTAAGTTAATATTTTAAAAAATTTTGTGTTTTTTCCACGTTTAGCTATAAAAATAATTATTAAAAATCAACAAGAGCAAAGATTTTAAAATCTATACCATCTCTTGCTTCTAATAATCTGAAAACATAAATCATTTAAACTGACCAAAAAATTTTAAAAATTGTGCAATTCATACAAGTTTAAAAAAACTTCAGAAATTCTTATTTTTTTTACAAATGTTAGATAATGGCTTGTCAAACTGACTTTTTACTTTCAGAATTAACTTTGAATAATATAATCTGAAAGTAAAACATAAATTACTTTTATTATTACTGTCACAAAAAATGTTTTTAAAAAGGGTATTGAATAACCTTAAAGCTGATGAAAGCTATTAAGTGTTAGGCGTGGAAAAATTTTTCCACAAGCTGTTAAGTCTGTATGTGTCTTCCTGAATTCTTAAAAAAAAAGGAATTATTAGAAGACTCATATTTCATCATAATAATCATCTTCTCATTCATCATAATTAGATATTTAATTTTTTGAGCAACAACGCATGAAAAAGACAATATATTCACCTTATTCTAATCTAGTTATGTGTGGCTTTCGGTATTTTCCCACCTAAAAAAAACTTAAATGGGCGTTGTTTTCCTTCCAAAGATGAGATTGATGAGGAAGCATGTTTTTCATCAACCTTAAGAAATTAAGAGTCGGAAAGAACTATTTTGAACACTCCTAAAATTTGTCAAGTTTAACTCTTGACATTTAGCCGTATCTGAAAAATTTCAATGACCTTCGTACGTATAAGAGAATAAACCCCGTATTAAATATTTATACGGTAGCCGAGTCAGGTCATGGATTCGAGTCATGAGTTGAACCTTTGTGCAATTGAAGACCCTCTGTATAGAGGTGTGTTAACGAAGGTAGGAGAGTGAGGTGCTGGCTCAGTTTGTGACGGATCTATATACGTCCTTATACTAATCCTCTTGGGTATTTTTTCGGGCTATTAAAAAATAACCAATCTTCTCCTAAGAAGAAGGCGTGATATGCAAATTAAGTAATTGTATATAGTTCTAGTTCGCGAGTTAAAATGATTAGTGAGTTAGAAGAGAAGAAGAATAGATAGTAGAAAGTTAGAAGTTTAGTTAACTAAAGGTGACAAGAGAGATACAAAGTGAAGATACCATAAATGGTTAGAAGGGCCTTGTGAGAGATTAAAGACAGGAAGTTAATATTAATAAATTAAACCTCAATTAATTAGAAGACTGCCTACAGTTCAGGTATTTTCTCCTTCATATTATGCTTGATAATTATAGCATTAAAGTGGTTAAGTGGCCATTAATTACATATCTAACGGATAAAGTAATATTGAGGTAGAAAAACTATTATTATAAAGTGGTTTAGCAAATGTATTCTCCCCGAACGCGACTCTCGTCTCTTCCCTCTGTTGATTGATTGGAGCATCCTAATTATTGTGTTACGCTGAATTGTGTTTGAGTCGATTAAAGTGCTAAATAAAATAATTGGAAATTACCATGTTGAATAATCCTTCACTTCCTTCCACACCCTTAGCTGGCTCACAGGGTAGACGGGAAGTAGGATTATTACAAGTTATTGTTGTTGTAAATTTGAACATGGATCAAAATTATGAGGTTCATCGACATTAGCCAAAAAAAAAATTGTACAAAATTGTAAAGTACTTCCACTGTTTTCTTTCCCTTATTCTCAATAATTTTGGGAGGGTTCCTCATTCCGGACTAGTTTGTATATGTATTTTGTTTAGTACACAAATAAAGTAACCTTTCGAAGGGTCGGTACGTAGCTCGAAACCCTTTGGGTGAGCTCGATTGTTCCGAGTAAGTAAGTAAAAAGAAAACAATAGCCCTCATGTGGCTTTGTAGAGCGACCTTTAAACACTAACTAAAGATTCCGACAACTTTGTTTTTAGAAATTAAACGTGTTATCTCATAATCATACATCAAATATAACTATCCTGTTATCTGTAGTATAAAACAATGATATTTTTAGGAACTATACATGATACATAACAGTTTCTGTAACTATCCTCTCACATACTCTAATGGATGTGTAGGAACGAATGCTTTTACATCTTGTAAACATCCTCACATAAATTAATTATTGTAAATGCACATTGATATATTTATGAACATTTTTAAAAATTAATAGCTATTCTTAAGGTCAGTTATTTAACCCTTTATCATTTATAAGCATTTTATTATCCTAATTTTCTATACAACATACAAAAATAAGCAATTATACTAAATTATCCAAAATTTTTGAAGAAGAAGATTGTAATTGAACACGCGCGTGATTCCTTATTTACCTCTAGAAATCTTTCATTTTCTTAAAAGGGAAGCTAGTGTAAAAAAAAGAAGAAAATTGCAGTAAAGCGGTGTGTATGAGAATATATTTACCGATAGTTTTTATCAGTTACCCCAAAAATTCAAGGATGCGTGTAAAAAAATATAGTTACCGAAAAATAGATCATGGCTTTACTATATAATTCTATTGTTATTTATACCAGTAAAATTGGGTGGCATTGCAATAAAAAAGATAAAGGATGACGTCTAATTAAATACCTACATAACTGTACTATTCATTTTCTAGTCTCGATCTTTCGGCTTCTTTTGATGAATGAGGGGAAAAGAATCAAAATTATGTATTGAAGAATACAAAATTTAAGCACAGAAGGCTTAAATAGGAATTTTTTCAAATTGAAAATATAAAACGTTTTAGCTGATTGCCAGCTGAAGTCTGCTTTTTATATAAAAAATATTCTCTAAAACTCCCATCAATTCGCCATTTTCAACTTGTGGACATAATATTAATTCTATTAGATGCCTACGTACGGAACCAAAATTTTGAATAAGTGAATAAATAGATTTTTTAAAATATTTAGTGTCATTTGATTTAGATGATACATATGAAATTGTTTTAAGAATGTTAAAATAAAACAATAAAAATTACTTAAATACTAAATTGGCAAGATTTCTGAAGTATGTAATTTATAATTTGGGTTTATTCGTATTTTACTTTACTTATAGAGAAATTTTAACAAAAAAAAAGCCACTATTATTTGAATTGATTGTAACTGAAAATAATGTGAATTTTCTAAAACTTTTAGATCCACCCTGGTATAGAAGTCCTAGTCGTATATACAGACAAAATATTACTGTTATAAAAACATATTTTATAAAAAGAAAATGTTTTGAAAATATGTCATTCTTTCTTCATTTTTTGCCAAAAAGTTACATTTAAATAACTTTTTCTTGTAATAATATCCTTAAAATAATTTTATATGTATATTCTAATTCAACTGACATTAAATATAAAAAATTATTTATTTATACGTTTTTTCATAATAATGATTCCGACTGTAGTTTCAGTCGCCTTAAATTTCTATTTTTGCAATCTCAAACAGACTATAGTGCATCTCTATTTGGATATAATGAAAATCATCTGAAAGAGCAAAAAATATAATCAAGGTTTTTTTTCTGATATTATATTCATCTTCTTATTTCTGAAATGTTTTATTCGGAATCAGGGTTTAAAGAAAAAATATATGATTAGAATTTTAGGCAATGAGTTACTCCATACATATATTTCAGTGTTATTCATCATAATTGTAATAACTGGTATACAGCGACGAATGCATATGCATAGCATTATTTCATCAAATTGTTTTATATATTTATATGGTTACAGTGCATATTGTAATAATTATTTTATAATGTGCATATTTTACTCATTTAACACTAGACTCCCGTGTTTTAATTCGCTTTAGCCTCTACTCACTGCATGTATATTAATGTCTGGGAACGACAGATATTATTCTTAAGATATTAGAATGTAGATTATATCAAGCATTTCATATTCTTAATAAAATTTTAGTTTACAGATATTAGAGTCAACGTTAACTTGTAAATTGGTGTATATATTTAACTGTTTTTTTAATTTAAATAGAAAACATACTCACACACACATACACAAATTACTCTACACGTACTTGCAAGATTTTTAAAGAATAGTTATTAATTTTAAAGAAAAAATCTAATTGAATTTTCTTAAACGATTGTAAATAAATTTGAGTACAATTTTACTAATATATTGTTGAATTTGAATGGCTTTATTAGATTCCTAAAGCTATAATGAAGACTTCCAGGCAAAAAAATCTCCTATAACTCTGCCACAGAAACACAGACGCAGATTTCGATGTGACTTCCCATCTGTACTTCACGCTGAAGTACACTCCAGATTAATATATGATCTCAATTAATCATATTACCATAGGTAGCGAAATTAAAATGGTCACATGATCGAAATTTGGAAGAATTGAAAAATCATTTTGATTCAACGCATTACATGCGTAAACTTCGAACATGTTCTTTTAAAATTCAAATGTTTCATGTACTTTTTTTCCTCTATTTTTATTAGGCGAGATTAGATTATTAACACCTTAAGCGGTAAACTTCTTTGCTCAAAATGTTCCAAAAAAGGCACATTTTTTATTGCATATATTCAAGCAGAATACTTAACAAAATATGAAAATATAAGAATTTTATTTTAATTTTCAATTTTAAAGTTTTCACGCTATTTTTTATTATTACACACAAACCCCGCTAAATGTTTACTTTTTACTAAGTACACTCTGCATGCTAAGAATTTCTCTTATACTCACAGAAAAAATTCATGTTCATACTTCTTTTTCAAACGGTTGAGGATTTTGTGTGTGTTTGTATAATTTTGCACAACACAATTTGAAGCATCGTTTAATACTAAGTCTTTCATAGAGAATTGGACACAGAGATATATTACAGCTTTTTTGGGTTATCTTTCCATTTTCATTTCTTCTCAAGCATCAAATTACACTTTACATTGCCAATCCCTGTTCTGTTCCTTATCGAATATTTTCCAGAATTTAAGTTCCTGCTTTCACCACAAAGAAAATCCTGGATGAGAAGTATTTGAGTTCCATGGACAAACTGCATGCCTTAAAAACACTAGTCGCAATAATCTTACTATGTGAATGAAAAATATGTGCAAATCAAAGAGAGAAAGAAGAAAATATCATGCCGTACAGCATACGGGCAAACCGGTTGGGCCAGCTTTCGGTAGCCGTAGTAACGGGCAAACCAGTTACGGGTTTAATAATGAATGGCAATTATCCAATGAATTGTATGGATTATATGATAATGTTAACATTAATTTTAAAACGATATATTTTTTTTTATTTCGATAGGAAAATCGGTTTTTAGGAAAAAAATTCATAAAATTTCTAGAGCTGATTATTTATGCATGAAAATCATATATAGTGTAATTATTTGCTTATCGATTAATAATTTTAGAAAAGATTAAAAAGTTCTGAGTATAAAATGGCCAGGGAATAAAGAATTTATCAATATCGTTGTTAATAAATAACTATTACAGATTTTTTTTGTATTTTAGTTTAATTCTGTCGTAATCTGGTTAATTTAAATTTGAAATGATTTATTATCGTAAAATTTCCAGAAAGCGTATAAGAAATTAATATTTGTCATTGAATAATCATTTTAATGCTTTATTCATATTTTATATAAAGCTCATTTTACACTTAAAATAGTTTAGTTGCTCGTAAAATGTTCAGAACAAAATAAATAAAAAAAACCCTAATTTGCTCAAGAAAAAGCTACTTATATATAAATTTAAAATAGTATTTTGATTGTTCAATAAGCTACTGATTCATATAAAAATAAAGCAAAAAAAAGTTTTGAAAATTTATAAAAACAAGCAGACTAATTATTATTGAACTACAACTTAATAAGATAAAATTTGTTTTATTGATGGAGTCGCAGGTTTTCCCACTAAATCCGATTTTTTTTCGTTTAGAAATAAATTGTAAAGCTGAAAGTATTTTATAAAAGTTTGATACATTATTCAGAATAAAGTATAAGTTTGACCATAGTTTTTCTGTTTCCCACAATTCACTGAAAAAAAACCATCTTTCAAAATTAGATTCGATTTCTCAAATTATGTTAAAATTGTCAATTATTATATTGCTATTTACGAAATATTTAAAAAAATATTTACTGCTGATTAATATCTATAATTTATTGAGAATTATATTGAAAAAAATTCACGTTAAATCACTGTCTTTTCTTATCCGAAATCATGTTAAAATTACTCGCATCGACTCCGAAAAAGTTACCTTAGAAA
This sequence comes from Trichonephila clavata, assembly GCA_019973975.1. Taxonomy (NCBI): domain Eukaryota; kingdom Metazoa; phylum Arthropoda; class Arachnida; order Araneae; family Nephilidae; genus Trichonephila; species Trichonephila clavata. Next base: position 4,477 of record BMAO01022986.1, on the reverse strand, counting down.
AATAGTCAAAGTCTAAAAATTTAAAATGAGTCTAAAAATTGCAATTAAAATGGATATTTAAATATAAAGCAAGCTTATATACTATGGAAAATGTAGAATATATTTCTCGTCATATCTATTTTTCGTCAAGAGATGTGTTGAAATCGATACTTAAATAATTTTACATTTGAAATCAAAATTAATAATAAAGTGTAAGGTAAAAGAATATTCATGAAAAAATATTCAAATTAAATTTAAAGTTAGAAGTATTTGATTCCCAACGAGAAGATGTTGAATTTGCACAGTTAAATAAAAATTAGGTGTTAAAACCAGAGTACAATTTTTTTTTAAAAGTAACCATTTTCAAGTATAATTAATTATTAACACCCTTTTATAAGCTTCACTTGTACGTAACGGAATCTTTAAACTCAACTTTTATCCACTTTAAAAAGTCAGATTAATTAGAAATTTTGCTCACTTGTCCAAGACCGATGACAATACAATAATTTAATAATTTTGTTCCATTGTCCTGATAAGGGTCATTAGGATTAACGATTTCCCATTTTCAGATCCCATCCTGCATCTGGCGACTCATTCCCGATCCCATTTCCAGTTTTGGGGACGAAAAGATTAAGTTACAACTTAGTTCGATTAACAACTATAAATGGGTTTTTTTAGTTTATTTTAAACTATAATTTTTTAATTAAAATTGAAAGGAAGAAATTAATTTTATTATCATGTTTATTGTAAAATATAGCATAATCATCATGGTATTTTTTGGAAAAAAAAATACTTGAAACCATTATGAACTAAAATTACTTAAATTACTGTTTCAGTTGAATCATTTGCAAGAATTTTAACTTATCCATCGTTTAACAAAAATAATTCTTAGTTTATTGTTATATTGATTTGTAGCAGTGTTAATGAGGTAATTTACTATGGTTAAATGTATACAAAAACATCCTGAAGAACTTGTTTCCTCAATTATTTAGACATGTCATTACTGATTGATGGATGAGAGGATTGTTAAATGAGCTGTTGAAACAAATAAAGCAATTTTCGAGAGATGTTTCCTGAAATTAAAAAAAAAAAGCAATTTTGGAAATTTGTAAAAATGTAAAGATTTTTAAGCGGATAAACAATTAATGGCCAAAATAAATAAATACCATACAAATTTTAATAATATATTCCTATTCTGAAATAAATTATAGTTTATAAATTCATTGAATAAGTTGTAAATTTATTTCTTTATTAATTCATTAATACATATATATATATATATAATCTTAAACATATGGAAATTATTTCAAATTTCCTTTAATTTATCGTACTGCGTTTACTACTATCTTTAAAAGAAAAAAAATTTTGCTCCAAAAAACTTTTTTCTGTTCTGAAGAAAAGTGTTCTATTATTTTCTTTCTTTTTTTCTTTTCTGGATCTTGATAGATATAGCAAGATTTGGATTACGAATTATCGCATAGTAACATGTTAGTATTTAAATGCTTATTATATATAGGTATTCGATTAAAAACTATGGAAGCTAACTCTTATATATAATTTATTTACTCATACTAAACATTATTTCACTTAAAAAAATAAGTTTTAAGTACAAAATATTAAAGAACGTGACATCATTATTTTCTAAATCCAAAAGTGTTTTTTCGAAATTAAAAAAAAAATTGTTTCATGCTGAACCTATTTAATACCTAAATCATACTGGAGAATAAAATGACTCTGAATTATTTAATTGTATTACTTCCTCCGTATATTATGTTTTAATGAATTCATTAAATCATCTATTTTAAACACATTTGGTTTGTATTATCATATAATAAAGTAATAAAATAATCTGCTGAATTTTAACTGAAATAAAATGTTTATTTCCTACAATACTTATTTAAATAAAAAAAAATCTGAAACTTAAAAATGATGTTGAATTTTTAGAACGCTGAAATTCTGCTATTTCAAAATGGTCAACTTAAAGAAAGTTTCTCAAAGATTAAAATGAAAGAAAAGAATAATTAATCAGTTAACTACTTATTAATAATAAAAACCAATTTGATTCAATTTAAGGTACTCAACTACCCTAAAATATGAATTTTGCCGAAATTGACAAATTTTTTATGATTTTATTTTATAGAACCATCTTATTAGCTTTATAAAATACAAAGTTTATATTTTCTGTTCACTAGAACAAAAACTACGTTTTAGCAAAAGCAGATGCCATTACTTTAAGCAAGATGTCATACTTTAAAATGCATTTGCTCGAAATGTGTGTTGTTTTTTTAAATTTTTAAAGGTGGATCGTGATTGCTATAAAAGTTTTGAAAATAATTAACTGAAATCTTTTGCGTATGTTCCGTATAATAGTAGAAGTGTTTTAACCTTCAGATTTATCATCGCTGTTTTATTACAAAATTTACAGTCCCTTGTATTAATATAATCACTGCTATTTTAAGCAATTTCATATAATAACTATGATAAAGTGCTCTAGTTTTTATAAAAATTATAATATCTTTAATCCTAAAAGTAACTTCAAAAATGAATACCATAACAACACATCAGCATTGAAAAATTGAAAATTTGTTTGTAAACTTTTGGTACAGAAATGTTTACCGTGGTCCGTTTATACTATTATTTTTTAAATTTTTACCCATTTTTTTCTCACATTTTAGTAATGATAGTTTCTTTTATCTTCTTAATTTTAGCGTATTTTTCTTAAAATGTACTAAACAAATCTAAAACCACAAAAATCCCCATCCTCCATTTTTTAAAAAAAGTTGTCGCAAGAAGCGAATTAGGTAGGTCTATTGGCGACAGGCCTCGTAATTTTTTTTAAACCACGATCAAGTGACGGGATGACACCTGAGATGACCACAGCCTTTCTCTCCTAACTTCCTCCAACGGGAAGACTTTGAGGTCCTCAAAAATTTAACGTGCATCTGTCCTCTACACGGAAGGTCATTAGTGGCTGGAAATTTTGAATCCACTACTAGCTCGGGACCAAAACCACTCGGCCATACCGCAGCAACATAATAAAAATCAAATCGATAAAAATAACTCGTTGTTATACTACATATCACAGTTACAACTTTGTGTATTTTCAAACATGGATCTATTTTAAAAAATTCTCAATTTATTACTGCTATTGTATTTATATAATATCCCAACTTGTCATCGCACTATTGTTTTGAATGTAATTTTGAAATTTAGAACAGTTTCGTTTTACTTTTGAACATTCACACAAGTATCTACGATTTTTTTAGAATTCATTCAAAAAACAATGTCAAAAAGGGGGGGGGGGAGAAACTCTATACTAATCACCTGCCGTTCAAAACAATACCCAAAAATAAAGTAACTCATTTTTACACAAAGAACAATCACAAACCGTCTTCCTAATGAAACGAACATTGCAGCTGTTGCCACACAGCACTCCAAATATGTCATCTTTCTCGTCTAATCTATCTGAAAAAGAAAAAAATATAAATATATCTCGCCGACGTGGTTGTGGAATTTCGTTATCAAAGAACCCAACAAGAAATGAGACCGCAGAAGAAAACAAACTAAGACAGAGAAAGAAGGTGAGAAGAAATTTGGTGTTCTTTTTTTGTTTCGGAGCTGGAAATTGCAGACGCCGAAGAAACACATCGCAAGCCTTGCGTTAAATCAAATGCCCTCACTGCTGATGAACTTGCTTGAACCAAGAGCTAGTGAGCTGGCTTTTGATAGTGGCTGGAATGGAAACGATTTAGAAAACATTTCACTCGAAATGGTTGAAGAAATAAAGAGAGAATTGTTCCTATAAGCCTCGAAGTAATAAGTTTGTCTAAGTCATGTTGTTTCTGCGTGTGAGAAGAAAAACGTGATCAAAATGTAGAATTTAATCTGTAGTCTGTAAATACGCATCTGTGTTATTTCACAAAGTTCCAGTTATTATTTTATAAAGTTCTAAATTATTTCACTTTATTATTATTTTTAAAAAATATTTTGCGTAAGTTTATGTACAATCTAATGCAGTGCACTTCCAATCTTTTTATCACCGCGGATCGGTTCAACGTTTGATAATTTTACCGCAGCTGCTAAGGCTTGCTTATATTGATCGCTTATATTTTGCTTATATTATTATTTGATCGCTTATATTTTGCATTATTTTGATTTAATAATTTTTATTTAATTGTATTCAAATATGCTTTCAGAATAAAATACATTTACGCCAAAAATTGAATATAAAGTGATTTTACATGGGATAAAAGTGATTTTCATGGGAATCGCACGAACCCGAGAGAAATACACCACAATAATAAATAGAAATAATTTAATGTTCTTTGGCCGACCAAGAACCATTTGATCCACAGACTAGTACCGTACGCGGCCAGAGTTTTGGGACTACTGCCTAATGAATAAATTTTTGATTAAAACTCAACTATACTACTCTAAAATCAACTATACTACTCTAAAATCAACTATACTACTCTAAAATCAACTATACTACTCTAAA